>KE504286.1:0-28912 GCA_000344655.2 Fomitopsis schrenkii | reverse complement strand
ACAAGCAGTGCTGGAGGATATATTGTACTAACTTCAGCCATGCTCAAGAACATACTTTGAAATCTGGACAATCAAGCAAGCAAAAGCTACCAAACTGGCTACTTGAGAGCTGCAGGATCTACCATTTTGCTCTTTGTGCAAGCAGAGCGTTTTATTGGCAAGGCTTTGATGAAAGGGACTTACGTTGCCAAGGAGATTGGTCCAAAAAGGCTTGAATTGCCTTGTTATGGAGTTGCTCAGCTAAGAAGGCCATTCTAGCCTTGTCAAGGTAAATCAATTTTTCCTGATGCTGGAGGATCCAAGGTCCTGGCAGGGAGTGAACATGGGTACGTATCAGAACACCCACTTACGTGTTCCCAGCGCTTCCAGATGTGGCAGTGAAGGCGTCAACCAGAATGCTGTCAGTTGACAAGAATAAGTCCGCGATCTTCGCTATCATTCTCCTCTAAGTCTGCGAGGAAGTGCATTTTCTGAGCACAAGATACAAGTATGTTCTAAGGCATGTAATGGGCACAAAAATGAGACTTTTAAGGGGATTAATTAACCCATGGGACTCAGTTCATGTTGTTCATCTCACAGTCATTGTCTGGAAAATCTCACGAGTTCTCATATCAAATCGGAGCTCGTCGGTGTTGTCGCAACACACCGCGGTCGTCGGACATCATCCCGTAACACATATCCCACCCTACACTGCGGCAATCGGACATCATTCCGCAACCAATATCCCACCCTACATACTAGGCTGTACGTTATGCTGACTTACCCTATCTCTAGGCCCCCTGCCTATTTCTCGTCTATCGCACTCACCAACCCCCATGCTCCCAATCACCATGCACGCCGCCTCCCGCCTCAGTCGTCCCAACTGCACACATATACAGTGTCAATTTGACGCACGATACACGAAGCACGGTGCGAAGGTGCATACCTCTGCATGATCTCTTTCATATATTGGTTTCTGCATACTGTTGATGCCTCTCATGCCGCGGACGGTGCATATGCTGTTGTTCGTGCCCGCGTCCATCGTTCTCAACTGCTGCACAGTTTTCTGTGTGGTCATGCGCAGCTGCCGGTTGCGTGTCAGGTCCCTGCGTGCGGAGACCGACTCTTACCTGCGCGCGACATGCGGATGCAGTCTGATCGGGCGCGATGAGCAGGGTCGCCGTGTCAATGGACGCGGATTGGTGGGCACCGGATACAGGAGCGGGGTGGGGCCGAAGTCGTAGAAGGGAAGCAGAGGGCCGCCGCGGAGTGTACGTTGTTGTGGGCGGTGCTACGAGACAGATTGGCAGCGGGTATTTGTTTGCGGCGACGCTACGAAAGGGGCTCGTCCTCGTTGGCGACCTTCGAGGAGCTTTCGTCGCGAGTATCAGTGGTCGCGCAAGTCGCAGGGCGACTGCACTTGAGTGCACTCTCCTTGAACTCTGCGGAAGGCTTGAGGTCGGGCTTCTCGACGTCGATGGACGAGGCATTGATCTTGATATCATGCCGGTTAAGTGTGTCTTCGGACTTTGAGCATCAACCATAGACCTGGTACCGGGAAGGTAGTCGGATCCCTCGTGGGTGCGCGCACAGGCGGAGCGCGCGACTCGATGGCCGAAGGTTTCTCGCTGTCGTCTCTCGCCTGCAGAGCCGATGTTGGAGTTCGACACGGCCGCGACAGTACGGGCGGGCCAACAGCACTCGCCTGCATGTCCTCGATCCATCTCATTAGGTGTCGGTTAAACGGAGTCTCGGTCACTCACACGCTTTGTTCGCAGAATGCATCATCTGCGATACCGGCAAGTCGTCAGCGCACCGGTCTCGCAAGTGTCACCAACGCCCGTCAGGCCCACCCTTCGTCGGTCCCGCCGGTATCAACATTGAGGCGCGTTGAGTAGGGCCAAACGGATGTTGCGCGCGGCCACGCCGCAGACGGCGTGTTGTAGCCGCCCCAGTGCGAAGCCGATTCATCGCCCACCCTCCCCGGCATTGCATACATCCATGCAAGAGAGCCGCCGGGTTCGAACTGCTCGACATAGTCCGGTCGGGGAATCACTCTCGGGCGGCGCACGCACCCGTCATGACCATCCGTGAGCTGTCACGAAAGGTACGAGACGCTCCCGCACGGTCTAGGCCTGGACTGACCGTCGCATCTGTGAAGGCATGGGGATTCTAGGTCAACAAGGTCTTTGCCGGCGCAAGGCGTTGTCGACGTAAGCTCTTCAGATACGTATCCCGCTCGAGTCAAGTACCTGCCAACCCGGGATGCAAACAGAGCGGGACACCCCGCGTCGGAACGGCAAACAGAGGGGGAAGACGGCACACGCAAATGTGTGCGGCGGCAAACTTTGGGTGAATGGAGGAGTTGGACAGGTGAGTGAGATGCGCGTGGGCGAGTATGAGTGATACACTCACGGGTGGTACCATGGCCATGTCTCCTCGATGGCGTAGCTCGCCGGTGTGCCGATACCATCGCACGCGCACCGCTGGAAGGTCGTCGGAATACCTCGAAGTGGTAGCGATACCGGACGGCGCGCAGGTGCGAGCCGAGAGTGCAGCGGTCAGGGGAATGCCTCGGGATGCAAGAGCGGGAGCCGGGCGAGACAGCGGGCGCGGGCGCGCGAATACATTGAGTGAAAACATCTCAGTCGCAGCTAGAAACACGCGTGAGTGAGCCTGCACACGCACGTTCTCGAGTGGTGTGCTAACAGGCGGTGTTGTAGCCATCCTAGCCCTCCGCAAGAACTCGCCGGAGTTGCTCGCCGGCGCAGTCTCACCGTCGAGAGCGCCCCGCTGGACACTTGTCTTCGGAATAGCTTGAAGCGGTAGCGTCGTTGGACGGCGCGCAGCAATGTGCAGTGCGGGGATAGGAGGGTCAGTCAGCACTGCAGAGAACGAGGCGGGACTCGCGCGTGTGCGGGAATGGTCCGGTGCGAGGAGGCTTATCGTCGAGGACTAGTTCCGGAATGCAGGGAGGGGGAGACAGCGGGTGTGCACGCGCGACCATACCGACGAGCCGCATATGAGTCGCAGCTAGAAGGACGCGTGAGTGAGACTGCGCACGTACATCGAGGGGTGCACTGACATGGAGTTCTAGTCATCCTAGCTCGAACTCGCCGGTGCACGCGCCTGCGTGGGACGTCGACCAACTTGAAGATGTCGAGGTACCGGACGGCGGGCTGAGAGAGCAAGTCAGGATCGCGCAGGAGACGAGGCTGGACTCACGAGTGTGCGATCATAGATGCGGGCGAAGAGCCGGCACTGGGCGAGACAGAGGGCGGGCGGGCGAACGTAACGACGGACGGGCATCTCGGTCGCGGCACGGAGCCATAGGCAACACAAGCAGACCGGGCAAGCCGTTGATGGAACCGGGCGAGAGTCTGCGCACGCATTGACGACTCAATCGCGCGCAGACGATGCGGGTTGTGTAGGGAAGGTGTCTTGCGGGAAAGGTGATGGTGGGCGCGGGCGGGATGCTTGTGTGGTGCCAGCGACATGGAGGGGGGAAGGCGCAGGGGAAGTAAGAGAGTTCGGCGGGGACGTTGTGAGCGTGAGGGCGAACTAGCGTAGCAGGGAGGTCGTAGGCGGAATGGAGAAGTAGAGTAGGAGTTGTGGGCGGATGAGTGGCTTATACGCGATCGTCGATTGCCGGTGATACCGCTGAGGCCCGCTGTGCGCTGCTTATACCTAGAGTATGGCGTGCCCTCTGTGCGCTTTTAGTGCCTAGTATATGGCCTAACTCACGGATTCCGTGCGGTCGTTTGCTCGCCAAGTCGTCGAGGCACAGCGCAGGTCGTCGAGGGAGACAGCGCGGGTCGTCGAGGAAGAGGGCGCGGGTCGTCGAGGAGACAACGCAGGTCGTCAGCAAAGATGACCAGAGCGCACGGCGGCGACGTCGGTGAGGGCGCAGAGAGGCCGGCGCAAGGAGACGAGACGAGACGGCTGCCAGGGGAAGAGACTCGGGAGGGAGGCTCCTCGGGCGCTGAGGAGCCCGATCGATCTCGATCGCGGACTACAACGAGCACGGTGCGTCATGGATGCGGAGCAGCGGGCAGAGGAGACGACATTTCCACAAGTCACGCAAAACCAGGACCACCCTCAACAGTTTCAAGCCACACACGACGTTTCTCAGCTTCTATCTCGCACGACTCGTCGTTTGTGTATCATGACTGCTCATCCGAACTGGCATCTTGGAGAAAGACACTCGCAGAAGCATGGGATCAGTCATGTGGACTGGTCCGGTACGATGTCGTTCATCCTTACCCCGAAGCCCGAAACAAATGCCACGACCCACGATATAAACACCTGAATATCTCCCCATCACCACCTCGGAACGCCCACGATGTCGGGCGTCGACCTCGCGAAAGCTGTTGGCTACCAGCATGACGATAAGCCGGTGCGTTTACCCTGGGTGTCTACGGACCTCGCCTGACCCGGTTCGTGTAGGTTGCTTGGAACCAGAGAGACCTCCTAGTGTATGCGGTCGGAATTGGTGCCAAGAAAGATGATTTCTCCTTGGTAAACGGTGAGTATACTCTGATATCACCTTTCGCGGGTGCTGAACTGTTTCCTAGAACTTGGTAAGGCATCACCCATCGAAGGTACGGTAGCTCAACGACTCCTAGACAAGGCATGGGCACCATTCCCAACGTACCCCGTAGTCCTCGGCTTCAAAGGCACTAGCCAGGACATAGTCGACTTCCGGCAGCTCATGGCTGGTGGCAAGCAAGTCCCTGGTTTGCCAAAGCTCAACCCGGACCGCGTTGTGAGTCTTACGAGCGACGTGTCGTACTGTACTGCTGATGGTCATTTCAATCGCTTCAGGTACACGGGTCGCAAAGCATCGAGATACTCAAGCCCTTACCAGCAGTGAGCGGGTCGGGATGGAAGCTCAAGAAACGTACCACCGGCGTGACTGAGAATAAGACCGGCCTACTCGTCGAGGAAGAGATAGTACTCGTTGACGGGAGTGGGACGCCCTATGCGAAGCTTTACGTGCGTGCCACTATGCGCTTTGTTTCCCTCCAGCTGATACCCCGCAGTCCGCCGCATTCAACCTCGGTGCACGACCGACCGGGAGCAGCTTCTCCAAGCGGATCGCAGGCCCTCCCCAAGCGAAGCCCATCCCGAAGGACAGGAAGCCCGACTGGGTCATCCGGGACCAGACCACGCCCGAGCAGGCGGCGATCTACCGACTCAGCGGTGACTACAACATGCTCCACATCGGTGCGCTACCCTCTGCCCCCCTGATGCTCACGCGCTGACGCACCACACAGACCCGAGTATAGGCCAGGCATCCGGGTTCGGCGGCGTGATTCTGCACGGGCTCGCGACGTATGGCTTCGCTGCGCGCGCGCTCGTGTCCGCAGTGGGCGGGAAGGACCCGACGTCACTCAAGTTCTACGCGGTGCGCTTCACGTCGCCCGTCAAACCTGGTGACGCACTCGAGACGTCGGTGTGGGAGGTGGGTCCCGGCCCGAATGGCACGACGGAGGTGACGTTCGTTACGAAGAACGTGAACACTGGCAAGGCAAGTGCTGTATTCGTGTCATCTGCGTGGGGCTCATGTAGCCTTGTAGATCTGTTTGGGTGCAGGAGTTGCGTACATCAAGAAGCTGGAGAAGGGGAAGTTGTAGCGCATGACACGCTCACTTGTTGTTTCGAATGTAATCGAGGCTGGCTTTTCTCGTGTTTTTTCATGGGCACAAGACATGTCATTTCTACAGGAGCGCTGAGACGATACTCATTGGGAAGTAGGTCCTTCGAGATACCTATGTTGGTTTCGTTCAGACACGTGACCGGTGCGAGCGCCGTCGACGCGTCGGTGGCCGAACTTGAAGCTCAGCACTTGCATCTTTTCCTCCATGTCGTCCGCTGCATCCGCACAGCCGTCTTTATCTAGCTTACGGCAGGTCTCTGAACTTCCTAACGCTATAATGCGAGTACGCGAAGACATACTAGCACACGAACTATCGAAGCATTTGCCTGCGCCATGGAAGGAAGAGCGAGAAGCCCTGGGGCTTAGTTTGCGCGGATCCTCCAGCCTGAAAGAGTTTCTGGGTGCATGTGCCCCAAAATCTCGCACGAAACAAAACGCCAATGCCCACGAAAACCTGGCCTATGCTAGAATTCTACCGGACAACCCGGCGGCGTACTCTTCAGGAGGTGAGTATGATTGTATGCTACAAGAAGTAAGAACCGTGAATTCTACGCCTCCGCCAGAGCTCTTTGTACGGACGGCGGCACCTCTTGCTCGTAGGATACGACCTCATATTCCTTCCCTTCCAATCCCTGGACCGGCCAAGCCAGCTACATACAATGCTCCTCCAGTAAGCCATGTCCAGCTATCAGCCACTCAAGCCGAATGTCCCAGAGAATCGTTCCCTATTGTTCTCCTCCCTTCACCTCATCTCACCAACCACTGGACTGAACCTCGTATGCAGGACTCCCTCACGTCCGCGTTATCACCGAGTGGGCCTCTGGGGCCCACTCAACAGCCCCCGCCTCTAGATCTTCATGGCTCGGCAACAGCAGGTCTAGGGCCATGCGAGGCCATTGTAGCTGTGCCTGCAGGCGATTCCACAATGTTGACCAGCCAAAGGATGACCTTCCGGGCTCCACTCGCCGAGTCAGTTGGTCCAGTCGTTGTGGTCATCCCTCCGGCAGAGCTCGTATCGGACCGGAGTCATGAGCCTAGTACAGATGCCGCTGCCCCGCCGGTTGCATCCTCATCATCGCAAGTTGACACTGCATCTGAGACTACGTCTACGGTCCGACCAGTCAGCCCACTCGTCCCGTCTGCGCGGCCTACCAAAGTCGAGAAGAAGCGCGACAACGTCGACCGCGTCGCATTCGCTGCCCTGCTGCAGCGCTGTTCATCCGGGTCGAACGAGGACGCGCTCGAGGCGGTGGGGCAGCTGAAGGAGCTTGCGCGGGGCGAGTCAGGGTTGGCGCGGGTGTGCACGCTCGCGAAAGAGTGGCTCGCTGAATGCCACACGGATTTTGTGAAGCGCGTCCACGCGGAGGGCGCACCCTTGTTGGAAGCGGAGCTATATGCGCGGTGGCTGGCGGAGTGCCAGAGTCGAGTGACGGTCATGCACGTGCGTACATGGTCTCCCTGTGCACGATCCGAGGGCATCGTACTGATGATACACACAGGGTCTCGTTCTAGTACACGCACCCGGCATGCGCGACCCAGTGAGAGGAACGGGGCGCGTGGCGTTCGGCGTCGCATCCGCGCTGTTTCACTTCCGGCGGGAGGGCGGGCTCTTTGACGTGTCCTGGGAGGCCGCGCAAAGCATGGTCAGGCCTGCGACACCTGCAGGCGAGGCCGCCATCGCTGCCGCTGCGGACCGGATTCGCGACACGCTTGTGCGGTATGACGCCGCCCTGCGCGCGGTGGTCATGCGGTACAAGAGCGAGCAGAACGCGGGGGCCGGCGCGACAATGCGCGCGTGCGAGAAGAGGATGAGTGCGGCGTTGGCGAAGATGGCGTTGCGGGCGGGCGTGAACGAGCATGGGGAGTATGCGTCGTGGATGCGGAGCAGCAGACAGGCGCTGTTGCAGTGGGCGGAGAGTGCGACGATGAAGGTGACGTGAATGCTCGTGCGGTTGCTAGAAAAAACCATATCACAGCCGGGAGTGTATTATGCGCTTGTATTGCAGAGAGACCATTTACTGGTCTTGTTCAACTTGTTGTCTTGAACGAGGTGCACCAGTCACAGCCCCGGCCCGCGGAGGGTCGCGGCCATGCCGACGTCCAAAGGCTGAAGCAGCCAACGTTCTTCTGGGCTGTCACAAAACCAAAGTCTTGTTGTGTATCTACGATGCGCATCGCTCCCTTGCCGTGGAGGAATTTAAACTGTCGGCTATGCTGGCTTTCCTGGTTACCCATCACTGGTACTCCGACGCGGTCCCCCACGCGTTTCCTAGTTTATGTTATTCGATCTCGACATGTTTCGACCGATGCAGAGCGTTCAAATCGACAAGCAGATGATCCCACCAGGCTTTGACTTCCGCGGCCTCAAGACTTTCGAGGAACTCAATCTCTCGCTCAGGTACTATCCAATATACTCTTCGGCGGTACCCATCTACGTCGATGATGCGTCGTCTATGAGCATGGACTTCGTGGAGTGGTTCGAGAAGGCCGAGGATAACGCGTGGACCCTGCCGTACGATGAGGTGGAGAGAAGGGCGGCCGCTGAGGGTGACTGGGAGATGATGATAGAGCTCGGACTGAGGTGCGTTGCGTTGCGAACTTTCCCATTCAGAACAATCGTAATGTTCGTCCCAGGAAGTACGTTGGCTTCGGCACTGCTCAGGACGAAAAGGGTGCCAGCATACTGTGGTACAAAGTCATGGACTCCGCGCTCCACATCACGACGCCGAAGCACATGGCCACCGCGGCTGTAGCTGGGTGCCACAACGCAACGCACTTTCTCAACCGATTCAATAATGCGGATATACCTAACACGTCCGACATCATCAATGCTGGGTATTGTGCGGACAGCGCCGTAACCCTCGGGAGCACCGCGCCCGCTGTCCTAGCCGTCGCACAGCGCTATCATCAAATCCTAGCGGTCGCCGACCAGCTCATCGCCGACCCGGAAGCACTCCGCAGCTTCAAAGAGCATGCTGCGAACGTGACCGCTCTGTGGGGGCTCTCCGAGAGGAGGATGCGGGCGATGAACCGGGAGAAGGAGGAGCAAGCGGCGAAAGAGGGCAGGCGACCGAATGCGTACCAGTGTGCGCAGGAAGGGTGTCCCATCACGGCCACGGCGCAGGCGGCGTTGAAGAGATGTGGTGGCCCTTGTCCGGAGGTGCGGAAGCCGACGTACTGCAGCAGGGAGTGTCAGAAGGCGGTACGTGTCCGCACTCTGTGCTCATTCACTTCGATTGACAGTAAACCAGGACTGGAAGATCCACAAACAGGACTGCATGCCCCACAACAAGACGTGTCGGGTGTTGGCGGACATGCAAGCGAGGAAGGCGTGGACAATGCAAGCATCACCAGTAGGACGCAGCGGAACCGGAAAAAGAAGGTGCAGAAGAAGCAAAAAGAGCTTCGGGTGAAGCTATCTGGGTCGGACCTCGTGCGTGGCGCAGAAGTCTTTTCGAGTACCTTGGGCGCCGACGAGATGAGGGAGTTTCACGCAGCCGTTGCTGAGGCATCGCTAGCAAGGACCGGTAGGCAAGGGCGTTCAGCTATAGTGACCGCATGTATCACGCTCTTCGTGACTTTTGCTCAACGCTGATGTACATATCCGCGGACTGCGGCACCAGCGGTAAACCGTAGTGCCACCGTGACAGATGCGCCCACCCCCATAATTATAACGTCCCTCCAGTTGTTCTACCGCACCCCGCCGCGTCTGCCAATCCTCTAGAGTAGGCATTATGCAATGATTCTGAGTCATAGCATGTCGTCACCACAGATTCGGAAAGGGGCCAGTAGGTCATGCCGCGGAATGCAGCACGGCCCGAGTCCTCGCACCTGACCGGGACTGTTCAAGTTGTAACTGACCAGAGGCTGCTGTGCTGTTTACACTTTTTCCTGCGCAGCGTGTAGGATCTTGGCGACCGTGAACTTCAAGTCATCACCGTCTCGACGCACTGTCCAGACAAGTTCTAAGTCGTACTTCCTTGGTTAGTGGCGTCGCAACCTACACACATGTTTATACCCCTGAACGCGCAACGTAGCAGTGATTGAAATGGCTTCACCTCCAATCTACGAAGAGATTCGTGACATAGCCCGAAGAGCTGTCGTTATACTCCGCGAACATGTGTATTTGTGCTGCCTCTTCGGAAGCACAGCTTGTGCGTTGTATGGCGTGAATAGGTGCCCGAAAGTATGCCTGATATGATCCCTGTATGCTACCATATGTGCTCATGGTAGTGTTTACTAGGACGTAGATCTCATCATCCTTCGAGGGGAAGATACCGCGTACTTCAAACAGCTCCTCGCCGACTCGGACGACCCCTTTTATCTCGCACCCTCGAGGAGACGAAATGCCGGCTACAAGGTGTTGTGGTACAGGCTGCCATCTCCGGCTGGTAGTCCCCGGCGCAAATGCAAGGTCGACATCCTCGTCCCGGGCATCCTGAATATTCCGAACATCCCGCCCTGGCTGATCAAGCATAAGCTCGGGCTCCCCGTCATGTCGCTACTGCCCTTGTTGATGATGAAGCTACAGGGGTGGACGGACCATCGCGACTCGCGTCGCTCGGACTTCCAGGCAAAGCAGCACGTCGACGTAGAGGATATCGAAGAGCTGTTGTCAATTGCGTGCAGGACTGGCACATGTATTGGCGGTCACAGCCTGAATTGGCTCCCGAGCGACTTCATCTGAGTCCAAGCTGCTCGCCTCCTATTGAATTACATACATGATTTGTCAAGCGAAGTAAGCATAAATGCGATTGATCCACGCACTTCAAATTGTCAATAAGCCTCGTGACTGGCCTTCAAGTTCTCGGTTGTTTCGGCTGCATATGGGCATTGGGGCATCGGGTCGGGTATCCCACCCATTGGTGTGGATTCGGCAGTATCATCGGAATAATGAGCCTTTCCCAGAGGACGGAGACTGCGAGGCCCGGCAGTGGATAGTCGTGGTTGTACGTGAGCACGGCAAGTCAAGTACGAGCCCTCACTATGGCGTTGACAGTTGAACGTTGAATGCAGGCCCGGGCCGGTACACGCCGAGATACTACCGGTCAATGACATTGTGTGGTGACCGGGGGCTACACTGATCTTCCTCCTCCTCCTCCTCCTCCTCCTCTGCGCGTCCAAAGCCAACAAACGCCAGTACGTCTCCGCCGTCATCGTCAATGCTCGCAGGCAGGGAGACATGCATCGCACTGTCATCGCTCGCACAAAGAAGGCAGTCCATCCGGTTCGACAACAATGCTGCGGTCCCTCTCAACAACAAGCGTGAGCTGCTAGGAACACAGTTGAGGGTAACATGAGTGCGGAACTGCAGATGTTGGGGAGGACTCATCACTTTGCCTCTCAAGGTGCGTATACCTCGTCTTATTACCCATGTTGATCTGAAGTCTCGAAACCTAGCTCATGATATCTAGGATGCTCCCTCGATATGCCACGTATGTGAAGGTGACGGCGGGGAAAGACTTTAACGGAGTTCAAGGAAAAGGGCAGGCAGGTCTTCATCCATCAATCGAGTCAGACATTACGAGATCCGCACACGCTGGACGTTACGTCCAACCTCAATTCGAAGGAGCATACGAAACACTCGGTTGCTTCGTGTGACAAGATAGTCGCGTTGACGACTGCACGCTGACACGCATACGGTCTCCTTGAACCACGCTACGTCCTCGTAGGCCTCAGTCCACACCGCTGGTGTCGCAAAATCTCAATATTGACACCCCAGTCCCAAGGCTGATCCGAGTCGTTACGTTGAAGGTCGAAGAGCAGCACACCGTGGCGCTGCCAGTGGCTGGTGTACGTATCGCGTAGAGGATGTGCGCTGCGCGCACAGAACCGCACGCAGCCGATCGGATGTTGATCTCAGCTGGGCGCGCGAAGTCTGCGGTACGCACTGCATCGAGTCGAACTCCCCCAATCCGGCCACGATCAACCAGCGCCGGTACGTTTCGAGCCTTTTGTGCACACACCGTGGGCGATTGTGACTGTTGCATGCACGTATATAGGTGTATGACTGGGTCTCGTCTCTTTACCTGACCCGTGAATACGCTGCGCTTGGCTGAGTCCTACCGAGGGCATACACTTGAACACCTCCTTCTTCACCATCAATGCTACAACGATGGTCCCAGCACTCACACTATCAAATGCCACCTTGCCATTCGCTGCAGCGGACTTCCACGCATTTGTCTCTACCGTATTGTCCTTCACTGCAACGCAGGACTGGCTCAAACTATTCGTCGTCGGTAGCCTGCTTGAGATGCTCCGTCGCTACTTATCTAGCTTCTGGACCGCAATCATGCGCACCTTTTGGATTACCGCGAACTTCGACTCCCATACTGAGGTCTATCGTGAGTGCCGTTGCTTGTGCTCGGTGGTTGACATGTTGATATCTTTTCAGAATGGGTTTTCTTCTGGTTGTCACGCCAGCCAGTGTGGAAGAACGCACGGGACGTCGATGTGTCGACTATAACGTTTGGGCTTGAGAAACTTCCCGGCGATAGCGACTTGGACCCCAACTCGCAAGTGTCATGATTCCCCAGCTACGACACTACGTACACGCTTTGGTATAAGGGCCGTTACGTCGTCGTTACGCGGATAGAAAAGGCAGAGTATCGCTGGCAGAGCAGAGAATTCCTACAGCTTCGGTACGCTGGGATAGTCCACGGAACGTGTGCTCTATCGCTGACAGTGGGCGTAGTATACTCTCGAGTAACCAAAGCCTCCTTCGAGGCTTGGTTAACGAGGCGCGCGAAGCGTACAAGGCCGCCGAGAAGGACGTAGTATCCATATACACCCCAGACTCGTAAGTTTCTTATCCTCTAGCTCACACAATCACTGACCGTTCCCCTTAGTTGCAGTGCTGCATACTGGACTTTGATGACCAGCCGCCCGAAGCGACCGCTCGACTCGATCATTCTCGATCCTGGCGTTAAGGAGATGCTGGTCCGTGACGCCCGCGACTTCCTTGGCAGCTGGACATGGTACGCCGAGCGGGGGATCCCATTTCGTCGCGGCTATCTTCTCGTACGTCTCCGCCTGCGTGTATGTACAATACATGGGACTGACTTTGGGATCTAGTATGGTGCCCCTGGCTCCGGCAAAACGTCCATGATCCAGAGCATCGCGGGCGAGGGTTGAACGTCTATATTGTTACGCTCAGCCGGTTCGGCATGGACGACACGGAGCTCAATACGCTGATCTCGATCATGCCGCGGCGGTGCATTGCGCTCATCGAGGATATCGACGCTGCGCTCCCCCACAGCATGCAGCGAGAACTCCCTACCGGGCACCCACAAACAGACGACCAGGGGAACGGGAATGGCGCGGAAGGTAACAGAGAAGGCGACGGACCGCCAAAGAAGGGCCCGGCGGCAGCGAGTGTCACTGTCTGGTTTGCTCAATGCTCTTGACGGAATTGGTGCGCACGAGGGAAGGATCCTGTTCGCGACCACCAACAACTACAAGGCACTTGACGCAGCGTTGTGCCGCCCTGGGCGGATGGATCTCCACGTCGAGTTCAAGCTTGCGAGCCGGTACCAAGCAGAGCACCTCTACAAATCCTTCTTCGTTCCTGACGGTGTTGGTGCGGAGAGCGATGGAGACGCGTCGCGACGTGACAAGGCTGACGCTGGAAGCTCGGAGAAGACCCCGCTCCTCCAGCCATCCCTCGGGCACCCGTCGCGCCCTAGTGCGCATGGTCTCCCCGGTCACGAGGTACTCGCACTTGCGGCTCGCTTCGCTAAGGCGATACCTGAGCGAGAGCTCTCGATGGCGAGCCTCCAGGGGTACCTCATGATGTACAAGACTCGGCCGGGCGAGGCAGTTGATGACGTCCAACAGTGGATCGAGCAGGAGAGGCAAGCTAGGGGGAAGCGTGCATAGATTTGAGACGGTGCAACGCCAGTTTTTCACTATCTCCATGTAACTCATGTGGATGTCGGTTGTTCATGAAAACCATGCAGGTGAATGAACGCGTCTGAGAGACGCGTTGGACCATGCCTATCGGTTTCGCGTCCACGATATTATTCTTCAGCTGCTTGACTTACTGTGTCTCAGCAGCACTCGTGACCCTCGCTAGCCTGCTAGACATCAACGCTATCCTCCGCGAAGGCATGGAACCGCGTACACATGTTCTCGTAGGCGCGCGTTGAACATCACAAGCACGGCGCCTGCAGCTGTTTAGCGGGTTTGCGCGCTCATGTGGTCAGTTCAAAGGGTCCTCGCACCTGCAGCGGAGGACTTAATCTGTACGAGGAACAAGTGAGTTCTGATGGAGTGAAGACTTCTGAGATATGTCCTGTACAGTCACGGCAGGCTGCAGCCGGCGGTCATCGACGCGGACTCGGACTGCCATTGCCTTTCTTCTATTCAAGAGGCCATCCGGACGCCCCCATTCGAAACGAACGCCTCCTCACTTCCTTGCTAGCCAGAGATGTCCCGCCAACCGAGTTCATCTGAGAGCATCAAGGAGAAGACGCCTGACGTTCAACTCGTTGAATCGTCTCCGGGAAAGGATGACGCAGTATGGACTCCTCCTGCTCTGACGCCTGCCGAAGAGGCGAGGCTATGGCGCAAAGTAGACTGGCATATCCTGCCCATTCTTACGATCATGTATCTATGCTCTTTCCTTGACAGAGGTGACGGTGTCTTGCTCTTGAAGAACTGTTCAGATTACTCATATTAGATTCTGTTAGGCAACATTGGCTAGTCGGGATCGCCTTCTGCTGTTCATCCGTCTGAGACGCTCCTCTCCTCAGGTAATGCAAAGCTACAAGGACTTACGACGCAACTGGACCTTACAGGAAACAAATACAATATTGCATTAGTACGCGGCTACCTGCTCCCATCCTCTGCTTCCACACTAATGTGCCCTTAGACGATGTACTTTATTGTACGCATACACGCACTTACATGTTGAGCGCGCTCGCTCACGTGGTGCCCCTGCTCAGCCATACTGCCTGTTTGAATGCCCGGCGAAGTAAGGCTATTCAACATCTCAGATGACGCTGTCCTGACCGAATGCAAAGCTTGGTCCTTAAGAAGCTACGTCCATCAAGGTGTGTATGGAAATATGATTTCTCTTACTGCTACCTTCCGTGCTGACAGCGACTCTCACTCTCGCATAGGTGGCTTCCCGGTATCACGGTGAGTCAGTCTTGTGTTGTGCCGAAAGCCCTCTGGCTGAGAAGTTATAGCTCGTCTGGGGAGTAATAATGTGAGTGCTTCGTTTCTCGCTCCCTGACTTATGGCTGACCGATATCTTAGGACCCTGATGGGATTGGTGAAAACGTGAGACTTGAGACGGCTCCCTGCTTGCCTGAAGCCTCCCACTGACCGCGGCCTCAGCTATCCCCAACTGGTCGGCACACGTGTTTGTCTCGGGGTTGCAGAAGCGGGGCTCTTCCCTGGTGTGGTCTGGTAGTGCGTTGTGATCGCTCTCTCGAATTCATCATCTGAGTGACTGAACATTTCTGTAGCATGTCCATCTGGTACCCGCGTCATATGCTGCAGTTCCGAATAGGTCTGTTCTACGGAGCAGCGACTGTGGCTGGTGTGTGCCCTTCCAAGAAGACATGATCACTGATAGGATTGACTAAGTTGGTGCGCATTGACAGGCGCGTTCTCAGGTGTGCTTGCATACGGGATCTCGTTCATGTCGGGAACACGTGGTCTACTTGGTTGGTCGTGGATATTCGTGCGCATTAACACTGATTCGGGGTAATATCAAGAGATGTGGCTGATATCTGAATGGGTACCTAGATCCTCGAAGGTATGGCGACGGTTGTTGTCGGATTCATTGCGTTCTTCGGTGAGTGTCACCAAGATGATACATATCCTCCGCAGGCACGCTCTAATCGCCTACCTGCACTAGTCCTGGTGGACTTCCCGGAGACGGCTGCGTTTTTGAGTAAAGACGAACGCTCATATATCTTATGGCGCAAAAGTGCGCCATCGTTGCTGATGCCCGTTATGCACACTCAATCTCGGTCTTAGAATATGACAATTCGTCCGTCGGAGAGGAGGAACATTTTGAGACGAGGCACTTCACGGCGGTGATCTTGGACTGGCAGGTGGATACTGTTTCCGGATTATATAGTAAAACGCAACTCCGTGTTCACACGTCTACATAGGTGTGGATGCACCTCCTCGTCTACATGTCCGTTGTTGCCCCAGGTAAGCCATGATTGGCATGTTACCATACGTTGCCCTCACATGCACTGAATACGCCAGTCTACGGGATCTCCTTATTCTTACCGTAAGTAACTCTGTGACACTTTGACCGTTGTCACTGACCAACGATACAACCTAGTTCAATAATAAACGGGTATGCTTTCCATGTCTCTGTGAGGCCATGACTGACAGCCTGCTATAGGTTTGGCTACGGACCAGCGATCAGTCAGCTGCTCACCGTACCACACTATGTTTGCGCAAGTGCGTTATGTCCGCCCCTCTCATTTGTATGGTTCGTTCACAGCAGGAGCAGCGATCGTCCTGCTCACGTTCGCGATATGGTCTGACCGCGTTAAGATGCGCTCGCCGTTCATCTTGGCCGGCCTGACAATGTGCTTGATCGGCTTCTCCATCAATATTTCTAACGCGCGCATCGGCGTGAAGTACTTCGGGACCTTCCTCTGCGTGTCCGGGTCGTATGCAGCGTTCCCCGGAGTGATAAGCTGGTGCGTCTTGTAATCTTTCTAGTTGACTGCCATGAACACCGGGGATTGTTGGCAGGCTCGGCAATAACCTAGCAGGTCAGTACAAGCGGGGTATAGGCATGGCTCTGCACATCGGCATCGGGAACTTCGCTGGTGCCATCGCAAGCAACATATACCTTTCGCGGGACGCACCTCGGTACATCATGGGCCGTATGTTACTCGTTCGTGTACACTTCCACTAGTCTGGGTGTCTCACGCCCTCCCTTGCAGATGCACTGGAGCTGATGTTCGTCGGGATTGGCCTGATATCCGTGCCGCTCACTGTGCTTACGTACAAGCGTATCAATGCAAAGCGGGACGCATTGCAACGCGAGATGGCCGAGAATGGTGTGAGCTATGATGCGGAGGAGCTGAGGAGGATGGGCGACCGTGCGCCTGACTTCCGGTACACGTTGTAGACAATGCCCGGGGGAGAGCATTGTGATTGTGTCCTAAGTTCCGCAGAGGGCGGCGAGAATTGGATCAGTGTCTGTATTATCTTATATAGAGGGAAGATCTCGATTCTTTCTGTAGTTCCTTCCGGAGGCGACTTCGTATGCGACAAAAGGTGAGGATGAGTGGCATTGCACGTCTACACATCTGAACCTCGTGCATTTGATCTTACACAATAAATAAAAATTAGACGATGTACTAAGGTAAGTACCCAGAGCATGTCGTCACTTATCAACGTAGTACCAGCTACGTTTGACCCTCTGAATCTGAATGATAAATACCAAGGGACAGTAGCACGGCAAACTGTACATTCCGGGTCACTGAGAGAGACTCGACCCCCCGTTGCCTCTCTGAGAGACGCCTCCAGCTACAGCGGCATGGAGCTCCTTCATGTCGTTCGCATCCATTGTGTGCGAGATGATCTCCATGCCAATTCCCGACCCGCTCATATCCATGCGCAGCTCTTTCTTACGTTTTTTCTGTTCGTTCTTCTTCCGGTTCTTCTTCGCCCTGCTGCTGACACCCTTTTCATCGTTCGTTGTAGTATTGTCGGAGCCCTCTGCATGAGCCGGAGCAGAAAGCGACTCGGAATTCCCTGGCTTGCACTCTTTCTTGTGAAATTTCCAGTCCTAGACCAGCGTAGGTGCTGTAAATTGAGTCGAAGAAAGCATGCTCACCTGATTCTGGCAGTCTTTGCTGCAGTACGAGGGCTTGAGCTCATCCGGACATGGTCCGCCGCACCGCTTGAGTCCCGCCTGCGACGTCGCCTTCATAGGGCAGCCCTCCCTCGCACACCGGTACGCATTCGGTCGCCTCCGCTCCTTTGCCTCCCTCTCCTCTTTTGCGCGACCCATGACCTTATCCCGCCGCTCTAGTAGCTCCCACAGATGCACCTGCTTCGCAGCATCCGCCTTGAACTTTGGGCGTACATCCGCGTCAACGATCTGGTCTGCTTTGGCGAGGATCTGGTGGTAACGCTGCGCGACGTGCAGGATCATGGGCGAAGTGCGTCCCATCACTATTGCGATCTCCGCGCAGTAGCCCGCGTGCGTGAGGTCAGACGTGTACGGGATCTCCTCCTTGTTGAAGCGGTCGAGGTAGAAGCCCGCGTTGTAGCACGCTGCGGTCGCCGCGATGGCCTTGTCTCGTGCGCTCAGCTGCAGGCGCGCACGGCGTTGAACCACAGCGTCAATGACGTCGGTCCAGAGGTCGCTCGCGCCTTGCTCGTCCACGGAGGTACGATATCCAACGTACTTCCTAGCATAGTAATGATTATATGAGATCGTGGATCGTGGTGGAAGTACAAGACGCACCGCAGTCCCAGCTCGACCTTCATCTCAAGGTCACCCACAGCCGCCTTCCTCTCGACCTCATTATTCGGGAGCTTCGTGACACGATCCTGCGCTTGCTTCAACCACTTTTCGAACTCCATTTCTGGAGGAGTGGCGTCGTCCACATCCATGGGGTCGGCAGAGGAGTAGATCTGATAGTAACGCAGTAGGAGGTTCACATCATCGAGAGATGTCATGCCGCCGAAGTCAAAGTCATCGCGGACCGCCTGCGATGCGAGGTACATCGGGAGGGTCCTAGACATATTGCGGTTCAAAATATACAAGCCAATCAATGGTGATCAGAAAGAGGAGGGAGGTACTCGAAGAACCAGAGAAGAAAAGGAGGACTCTAGCGGTGCAGCAGATACGGTCATGTGACCTGTGTATAACGCGCAAAGCTAGGCGAAATCTGGAAACTACCTACATAATTTGGCCTATATGTGTAGCCTGCTCGTTAAGCTTCAGCATACAGCAAATAATATGTACACAGAGACGGGACGTGAAGGGATCAGGAGTAGGTTTTCATTGAGCACAATGCTACCCCGGAATCAGACGGATGCGGCGTATCACGGTCTCTGCCGCCCGACGAGCTCATCGGGCGGCAAATTCGAGTCAACGTCGTACCAAAAGAAGCTATGGGGTACAGTGTACTGGCACTCCTTTTCCCACTGTCATTCCTTTTCACACTTGGGCCGATCTCACTCACTTCAGCTCCGATAAGCATATAAACTTAGGATCGCATTTTCGGACCACCACCGTACATGTCATGATATTTTGAGGAATTTAACAATGTCATGGATGTTGGATCAAGCACTCAATGTCGGAATTACACTTGTTTTGGCAAAGTCCCACTTTTGTGGCATTTCTCCTGAGCGCAAATCTCAGCGCTTGGCCTGATCGTACTATGACAAGGTCAGGAACATGGCTTGTAACACATGACTGAATTTTTGACGGTCGTATTATCAAGGAAAGTGTGTCCGTACCACCAACACTATGGAACACGACATAGAGCATCGCAAGCGTGACAGTGTCAAAGTAGACGCCCAGCGGGCTCATGCTCATCGCCGCTTTCACTCGCATTGGATTGCCAGCTCAGACGATGACTGACCCGGCCGTTTCTTACTTTACTACTTACATAGCTACGGTGCATTCATAGCTACAATAGATGTGTGTTGTCAGTGCTCAATCATGTTCCCCAGAGTCCCGCGGCCCGCCTCAGGCTGAGCCACCGACGCGCTCCAGACAATCGTCGCCCAGCTGCAATGGGACGCTGGGGATCACGCGTCTCACATTTTGTCACAAATGTCACCAATCATCACTCACAGTCACGCGTGAAAAGGAGTGGTCTGCGCCACAATTATGCCCAACAAACAAATTTGAGGACACCACGGAACGTGGGAAGTCGAGAGCCAATCGTACTACCAGGCTAGCTAGTAGAACCAGTTCTCATGTGTAGTACCAACTTACATTGGCCACTTCCTAGAGGCTTGTAGAGAGATCAAGCCGATTCGTTCAGGTGTGAAAAGGAGTGCCAGTACACTGTACTTTACATGGAAGAGGCCAACGCACCCTACTGTGGAACCTGCGATTCAAAGCCATATCTACCGATGGGAGCTACAGAGTATACCTAAAGTCAGGAGCACGGTCCCCCATCCTCCGGAGCTCCTCGACCGTGTACTGAATACCGTGCGCCTCTATTTCGCGTTGCCAGATGTCTCTGCGCTTGTTCACCCGCTTATATGACACGACGGTCAATGCCACGAATATAAGCCCGATGCCCGCGAACATAAGCTCAATGCCATCTGTATGTACGTCAGTATTACCGCGAGATTGTGGGATTCAGAGGAATTGATACGCACGTCCGAGAACATAGCGTGGTGCATCCTTTGAGAGGTATATGTTGCTTGCGATCACCCCTGAGAAAGCGCCCATACCAACCTGGATCCCCATGCCCAGCGCACGTTTGTACTGCCCTGCAAGGTTGTTCCCGAGCCTATCCAGCGATTCACCGGTCAGGAGAGGTGGCAATGCAGAGCGGTGGATACTGACCATGCATATAGCCCCGCGATCGCGGCGTAGGACCCGGAAACGACGAAGAATGTCCCAAAGTACTTCACCCCAATGGGCGCGTGCGAGATGTTGATCGAGAAGCCGATCATGCACATGAGGAGGCCTGCGAAGATGAAGGGCGACCGCAGCTTAAGCGCGTCGGAGGCGGCCGCAAACGCGATGAGCGTGACGACTGAGCTCCAGACACTACATCAGCTGGCGCTAAAAAGACGTAGTATTCCTGGCGACACGCACCTCCACAGATGTACGGCGGGACTGAGAGCAGCTGGCTGATGGTGGTGTTGTACCCGAAGCTGTCAGACCGAGGTCAGGAGTGTATCAGCTTGCTGACGCATGCTATCTTCTGATGCACACACCCGTTGATGATAGACCTAGTCGGCGAGCAAATGAGCTACACTAGCGGAGTGGATCATACGCTAGATGCTCACGGAAGGAAGAGGGAAATGCCATACACTGGAACCCGTGAGTACCAAGCCATACACGCGAGTGCAAGAATTACAGACGCACAGGGTACGACTATGCCAAGGCAGACCATGCTTTGCATCCAAACCTATCACAGAAAATCAGTTCTGTGCACTCGCCTGTTACTACTATACACCCGCCTGCCAGTCGAGCACAGCAGCCTTGACATGCTCCATCGAGAAACGCTGTTCCTCTCCGACGGACGAGTTGTCGTACTCTAGCGACACGAACTGCCGTTAACGGTGGGTCGCAGGGAGAAGTCATGATGCGGCATACTCTTCTTCCAGATGAGGAAGGCGCGCTCCTCTTCGGTGAGGAATTTAGCGGTGTCAGGAAAGTCGACCATGACTGAGAACTCTATCAGTGGCGCAGCGAGCTGAAAAAACTCTTCCCTTACTGAGGCATGCAGCTAGGCCGACTACAACCGTCATCATGCCTTCAAAAATCTAGAAGGCGGTATTTCGGTAGGTGCGATGCTCGACTGTTTGTAGAACGTACGAAGATCCACGACCACCCAAGTAATCCGGCTGTCCCTGACATGAACGAAATACCGTAGGCGAATAGGCCGGAGAATGCACCTAAATATTAACACTTGTGTTAACAAATCCCAGGTAGTCAAAAGGGAGGATACAGATACCTGCAAGCGTAGCACCGCCTTCGAATATAGCAATACGATACTGGATCATATGGCGCGGGTACCAGAGTGTCATGCTGTGCAACGGGATTCGGTGGACCAATTGCGCGCGGAGTGGTAGAGAAGCATACTAGTACATCACTCCCGGGAACAAGCCTGCCTCCACAACCCCGAGCAGGACCCGAGTGCCGACCAGCTGATGATATCTAACAGAGATGTGACTTTGTGAGGTACTTGGGACTAGCGGAAGCGGTTTCACTCACGTTTTGACTATCCCCATGAGCGTCCTTGGAGGTGGTCGTTGTCTCAGCAACTCGTTTTTGGTCGTATTGCAACTTACATGATAACACCCCACAGAATCTAGAGAGCGAGTATCACTAACGCAATCCTTTATTATGAGGACAGTGCACTCACTGTAATTCCAGGAAGGTATCTGTGCAGACACGGGAATGAATCCGAAAGGTTGAACGGCGTAGTAGTATAAGACTCACCGCGAAGGGCGGAGCTTCTTCAGGACTAGACTATGCCCGCAACATCAGCCTTAGTATCCAAGGAAAAAAAAGCTGCATCTTACTTGGCAGGAACTGCACAGATGCTGTAGAGCTAGTATAATCATTCAACACTGTGACATTGCATTGAATCTCGATGTCACCGGCAGTACAACTCACAATGAAGTACATAGTCTGAGGGAGCAACATTCGCTCAGCAAAAAATTATTTCCAAAGAAGGACATACTAGGGCAATGTTATACTTGCTGCCGGTTAGGCGAAGCTGCGTCACTAAGCCTTGCAGCTTCGCGTTGCCTGCGAAGATTCAGACCCGTCACGATGATTGCCTATCAGAGAGTGTATGGTTGTACCGATGTTGCCTGTATATCTCGATCAGTTTGCTACAATGAGGTATGGCATGTGGGGCCGCACCGCACCTCTGTCCATGAACGAACATAGGTACATCAAAGTCAGAATGGGGAGGATCCGCATGTCGATTTTGCGCCAGAGCTTCTTCTCTTGCTCGGGAGTGAGAGTCGGCGGTGCCGCTTCCTCGATGACCTCCTTCCCGTCGGGATTCTCGACGCAATCTATTTCATGGACGTCTGACTTCACTTGTTCGACGCTCCCCGCAGGGCCTGTGTGCATTGCGATCGACATGTTAAACAGGAGCTCGAGGAAAGACTGAATCCGAGTGGGACCTGAGGACCTCGTTTACAGTTCGTGCAATTGAGGCTTATAACGCATCGTACTTCGCGACGGTTTGAGTCCAGGGCCTGACCACTGCGATTGCAGAGCCTAGCGTATGACAGGGTCGTGCTAGCGCGGTGTATGTCAAGAAGCTGTTGGTGCGAATAGAGAAGCCAAGGAGAGAGTTACGGCGAATGATACGGGAGCTCCAGACGTAACTTACCTGGCTTCCGTCTGAGTTTACACCAGACACACCCTTTACGAGCGAATTCTACTGAGATGTCTCCTGTCAGAGCTCCGAGATGTCACAAGGAGGCGATCTGCGCTTGGAGTACGGTGATGTTAAGGCATGCACCATCGCTCTAATCGGCTTCGTCAGATGCCATTGAGGCGGGCTCTGCTAGTCAGGGTACCTGTCGGATAATTGAGAGTCAGGCTTACAACAACCTGAAAGGATGTCTGACCGCTTTCATACTGGGTGCGGGGCCTGGACTGTAGGTGTCCAGTGGTATGGCTGAGAACCTTGGAGCAGTGTACCGAGTATGAGCATAAAATCACCATAAGTAGTCTGGACACCTGTTCTAGTGACGGCTTGGTCAATGCTGATAGCGGCTGCAGCGGATACCTGTCAGTTCGTATATGAAATGCAATCCAAGGAAGGCCCGACGCATGTACCCCGAGCGAAGAACTTTCGCAATCGAAAGGCAGCTTCTAGAGACTCGGGCATGGACGTCAAGTGTTGAGACCGCGGTAAAGGAGGGCACAAAGCGGCCAGTGAGGCTGAATATACCATCAGAATGAATCACTACCATGCGCTGGGTGTGAAAACAGTTTTCGAGCAAATCGACGTACCACTGCAAGCTGAAATTCAGAGCTACTAATTAGGAGCTATGCGGTCGCTGTGGTTGCTGGCCGCCGACACCAAAGTGAAGCGCGACGCGCAGAAGGTCTCGGTTCTATATGTAGGTGCTATGAGTTTCCGTCATACATTTATGCAGCTTAGAGGGCTGGCCATCAATGTTGCAGGTTGTCGAAGTCGAAATGAAAAATGGAATTCGAAGGAGACAAACCAGGCGGGAGCGTAGGGCTTACGTAAGCATAGTGGTAAACCGCGATCACGTGGTAGGACACGTTCCCGCCCTCTCATTCGAAGCTCAGGATCAAGTAACCTACGAAAACTCGAGCTGCTAAGGAGTCAATGCTGGGCGAGAGTCACCTGTGAGTTTCTCCGCGCTCGTAATGTGGTATGCATGCCATGATACTTTGGTACAGTGATCAAGTCAGTCACTGTCTATGCAAGTTTACAGGATGACTTACAAAGAGTGACGCCTCTTACAGTGTATATCTGAAGTCGGGTGCGCGGTCGCCCATCCTCCGCAGCTCCTCAACCGTAAACTCCACACCCCGCGCGTCTAGCTCGCGCTGCCATATTTCTCTCCGCTTGTTTATGATTTTGTAGGCAATGACGGTCAGCGCGAGGAAGGTGAGGCCGATGCCCACGAACATGAGCTCGAGCGCATCTGGTGGATGATTCGTCAGCACGCAGCCTGCCATCTAGGAGTAAGGTAGACGGACGCCCGAGGATATAGCGGGGGGCGTCATGCGAGAGGTAGATGTTGCTCGCAATCGCCCCTGCGAAGTTTCCGATGCCGATTTGGATGCCCATGCCCATAGCGCGTTTATACTGCCCTGCGAGGTTGTTGCCGAGCCTAGCATCGCTTTGTGAGCACTCTCCTTGTTCAAGCGCTATGCAAGTCGGTTTTACCATGCGACAATGCCCGTGATTGCGGAGTAGGAGCCAGAGACGCAGAGGAACGTCCCAAAGTACTTCACGCCCATCGCCGCGTCCGAGATGTTGATCGCGAAGCCGATCAGACACAAGAGAAGGCCTACACCGATGAAGGGCGAGCGCATCTTGAGCGTGTCGGAGGCGACCGCGAAGACCATGAGCGTTATAACTGTGCCCTGCGTGAGTCGATAGGCTGCACAGAGCATGCGGGAGGCGTACCTCCGCAAACGTAGGGCGGGACGGTGAGCAGTTGGCTTATCGTGGTGTTGTATCCGAACCTGCCGATAAGTGGAAACGTACTGTTTCAGCAGACATGATACTGCCCTCTCACGAGCACTTACCCATTGATAATCGACCTGTCCATGAATGAGCTATCTAAGCAGACACAAGGGTGTATGGACGACTCACGGAAGAAAGAGAGATATGCCATACACTGTTACCAGGATGTATCAGCAGGAGACGACACATGGAGACACAATCAAGCGCACGGGGTACAACTATGCCGAAGTATACCATGATCTGCATCCAAACCTATGACGAGCCGATCAGAACGCCTATTCAGCACGACGCTATGCCGTACACGTACTTGCCAATCGAGTACCGCAGCCTTCACGTGGCGTATAGAGAATTCCTCTTCCTCGCCGACCGACGAGTTGTCGTATTCTGTAGATTCAATGAGATGGGGATGACCGCGTGCTTCGATGATGATGTACTCTTTTTCCAGATGAGAAAGGCGCGCTCTTCCTCTGTAAGGAACTTCGCGGTGTCCGGAAAGTCGACCAGAACTAGCACGTCCGTATTCATATAGCTGAATCAAAAGAGCGTTAACAAGTAGCGACGCACTGAAGAATGCGGCCAAAGCCACTATCGCGGTTAGGATCCCTTCTAGAATCTATGGGGAGTGAACGTGCAGCTCAGCATAGTATGACGAGGCCTGAGACTCACGAAGATCCAGGACCATCCCAGTAAGCCCGCAGTACCCGACATGAACGAGATGCCGTAGGCAAACAGCCCGGAGAACGCTCCTGATTGGAACTGTTCAACATGTTCCGCTCCGTCAGATCCATGATCGCGGGATACACTCGCCTGCGAGAGTGGCGCCGCCTTCGAACATTGCAATCCGGTACTGGAGCATGTATCGCGGGTACCAAAGGGTCATGCTTGAACATCGGAGAATGAGTTCGGCTCTACGAGATGGACGGCATGGAACGGCGCACTAGTACATCACCCCCGGGAACAGCCCTGCTTCGGCGATCCCGAGGAGGATACGAACGCCTACTAGCTGTGGGTATCTAGAGACAAACGAAACAATGAGATTGCAGCTCTCCCACTCAGCAAGCTAGACACTGGACAGCACCCATTCAATGTTGAAGAATTAACCAACGTTTTGACTAAACCCATGAGTGTCCTACGGCAACGATAAACCATCATAAGAGCTTGCGTGGCAGTCATCACACTACTTACATGATGATGCCCCACAAGACCTGAGCATATGATGTCTGCTCAGCACTGCTGAGGTCTCAACCGTAGGGTACCACTCACCGTTATCCCCGGAAGCCAACTTATCAGGTGGGACACTGAGTATATAGCTTCCCAAATGTCCGGAACGCGATATGACATACCGAGACGGGCGGAACTTCTTCAGGACAAGGCTGTACGTACATCAACGTGTGAGTCGAGCGACACTCAAGCCGGAACTCACTTTGCTGGGACGCCAAAGATACAGTATGGCTATCGACAGGATTGTATCATGTTTAGAACTGGCAGGTATAGAGGCACCCACGATGAAGTACATTGTCTGGATTTGTCCTGTTACTACAACGGTTGTACTTCCACACGAGGATTCGGGGGCATACCAATGCAATGTTGTACTTGTGACCCGTCAAATGGAGCTGCGTAGTTAAGCCTTGCAACTTCGCATTGCCTGGAAACCGTCATGTGCCGAATCAGGTTCCCGCCGAGCTCGAACAGCCAACACGGCATACCAATGTTTCCTACAGTGCTCTCTCAGTATGGCGTAGAGTCGCTTCGGGGACCCTCACCTCTGTCCATGAACGAGCAAAGATACATGGTCGTCAAGATGGGGAGGATCCGCATGTCGACCTTGCGCCAGAGCTTCTTCTCCTGCTCGGGCGTGAGCACGGGCGGAGCCGTGTCTTTCACGATGTCCTTCTCATCCGGGGTGTCGGCGTCGGCGTACTCCTCCACATTGACGTCGACCTTCTCCCCTTCTACACCTCCCGTATGGCTTCCGCGCGTTGACATTACGGCAGGGGACAAGGCTTGCGAACGGAGCAGGAGCACCCTCGTTGCAGTGTATCCGACCCTTATGTCGTGCCTTGAAACGTATGATGAGATAAAATTCAAGGCCTGCCCAGCTGACCTGTCGAACCATATGTGCGCCAATGAACGGGCCACGACATCGTCGGTAAAGAGATCGTCAGATTTCAGTGCAGATAGAGGGCCCGATATGCCCGCCAGACATGGCGCGTGATGCGGGGCCTATCAATCATAGCGGCGCAAGCGCCATCCCGGACCAATCCCGGACTCCTCGTTCCAAGCTAACGACATGCTCATGCACCTCGCGTCCGGGTGCTCCAATCACCCACAATCCAATTCGAGCCGCCCACCGCCTGTGTTCAGGCATTCATCTCGCTGTGTACTGAACACATATAGAAAATGCTGAACTGCTTGCATAGAGTACTCACCAAAGCACGAAAGCCGTAGATAGTCACACAATGCAGCGACAAAATGCCACAACGGGGTCACGATATGCGCGGGGGTATCGAGACGGTGAACATGTCGAGGTGCTGGAGGCGCACAAACGAGATTGCCTACAGTTACCGGGAACAGGAGGCAACGCGAAGAAAATAGTGGCCGATCCTATGCGACCATGTGAGAGGCGTGTGAGCCATTGCATAGAGGGCGAGTGTGTACGAGATGACAGAGCTGGGGAGACGCAGCACGGGGCCCTCGGGAGGAGGCGGGGATGCGGACAGATGTGGGGAGGCAGAGGCCGATCGTACGCCACCAGGCAAGGCGGCGCACGGAACGGTGGCCAAATGCGGACAGAGGCGCGTGCACGTAGTGGACTTCCGCATTCCGTAAGTCTACGGGATGCGCCGCCATAGACGGGCTAGCTTGCGTTGGAGGCGTGATGGGTGCACCATTCGTGGGATACGTGAGCGCGGGGATGCAGCCAGAGGGTGTGCCACCGCTGCCATGCGCACGAGGGCGAGCGTGCGCGTGTGCGTGCGTTGGCGGTGTCGCGCATGCCATATGTGGGCGCGAGGAGGCGGGGGATCGTGTGTCACCGCGATGGACAGGAATGTGTGCGAAGAGACGTCGAGCGTTACGCACTGGCCGCCAGGGAAGTCATTGAGAAGACACAATGGGGGGGAATGACTGGTCGCAGGCGGCGGTAAAGACGGCGGGATAAGCGCGACAAGATGGTGGGGGAGAGGGTGGTGGCGGCGATGACGTAAGGTGGCGGGACTCGAGACTCGGGAGCGATGCGTGACGGGGCAGGATGTGACTGTATACGCCTACGTGACTATATGCGGTCATGTGACTCGGTGCAGTGGCTCTTGCACTGTGCGCGCCCTGTGCGTAGAAACGATATGGACCCACACCTCTCTTGTTTAGAGGCCGATTTCTTGTGGAACATAGATCCTGGACTTATCATAGACGATGGTACCACAAATGCAAATCATCCGACTGTTGAATACATACCTTCAGTCACATGGCGAAATATGATGCGGTACGTCGCTGCTACTACTCTCTAATGCCGGTCGAAAGCGATCACGATAAACGTGATTTTAGCGAGCAAACCGAGCTATCACATTGCACTCGCGAACGAACCTGGTGTGCTCCCCACACCGGAGACATGGGCCGAAATAAGTTCGGCCTAAATTCGGCATGAATCATTACCCGTTTCGTGCATATAGGATAGTATTTAGTACACACCTGAATGGAAGCCCAAACGCGAGGTTTGGGGTGGGAGACACGCCTGCCGTAAATTTTGGACCTGAACGCAAGATGCGGGCCCGGCTCCTATGTTGACTTCGAGATCTCAAATTTACGCCTGTCGTAGATGCTGCTCCGAAGTTCAAAAACAGGTCTACAATTCGCGGCCGCCCTACATTCTGGCCTGTACTAAAAATATGTGTCCTCTCCATATTCCGTCTCAATTGTATACTACGCGATGGCGGTATAGCCTGAGTGCAGGGCCGACTTGAACAGCGGCCTAGATGCAAGACTTACGCTGGGATTTGGGTGTCACACATTTTTTGTGTTCAAATTGAGCATTCGAGAGTGCCATGCATGAACGGGGCGATGATGGTCCGATCAGAGGTCCCACTCAGTGGCCGCCGAAGAGTGGCTGTGTAACGAAATGTTATTTCGATGATCTCTATCTACGTACTGTGGATTGGAGAAGCGAGGAGGACGGCACCGCCAGAGCCAAGGAGAACGAGGCGTACAAAGCGACCAAAGACCGTTGCCGTATTGTAGGTTTCCCGTGTGCCTGATGCGATGAAAGAGAGCCGTCGCGCTGCGACGGGATGCACTTCGATTCAGAGCACAAAGTAGTCTCGTTCATTGATCGCTCGGCAACCTGACTCTATGCATACAAACGAAAAACAAGTACTGCGAGCTTATGCCGTAG
>KE504285.1:0-41493 GCA_000344655.2 Fomitopsis schrenkii | reverse complement strand
TTTTGATTTGTCTGCCATTGCCATAGCCAAATGTACGTCTCTAGTAGGATGCATGCCAATGTAATGAAGTCAGTACCGAGGCAGTACAGACGAAGAGCAGATGAATAGCATGGACCGACTGAGAATATAGACGTGTATAAATCCCTGTGACATCTTCAGAGGGATGAGATGATACTGCTAGCCTTTACAACTACTTAAAGAGGAATTACACTGGTGCGCATTATCGCGAAGAGCAGCCCAAAGCGTTTTCAAGGCTCTAAGCGTGCTCTTTGCTAGCGCCCGAATGCTTTACCGCCAAAAGTGTTTTTCCTGATGAGCCTCCTTCGAGGCCTGAGTCTGGCATACTACAAGGGTATGTGTTTCCATGTGCTGGCCTTTCGCAATGCCTCCCCTTAGGTCGCAGCTAACGCAGATAAAAACATCATCTGTGCCGATGTCAGCACTACCACCACGACCTCGTCGAAGACAGGTACACGTACCGTTGCATTCAGCGCAGTACCAGCAGGGTCTCGTCACGGAGTCCCCGCAGCCCAAGCATGTTGGAGGCCCATAGATGGCCCCCCTAGACCCTGTATCATTGTCGTCGGAGGCCGCGCTTCGTACAGCGTCCAACTCGTTGAAAATGGTATGGGCCTTCCGCAAAGCTTGCCGAGCCTGTGCATCGTACTGTTGGCGTTCCCGCAGGTGCATAGACTTCCTGAGCTGGTAAAGATCATGACTTGGGAGATGGGGAGAGGTCAAGTCCGGTCGATCGTCCAAGCCGACGGTGGCTTTGACGCAATCGGGGGCGCTACACAAGTCCATTGTATCCATGGACACCGAGGCGCAGCTTATGCATGTCATACGCGACCCGACGATATGTCCAACGCAGCTGTCGCATTCAACACCCCTGCAGGTCGTGGAGTCAGACGGCCGTACACATGAAGCAACGAGTCGCGTACACGTGCACACATGCCCCTCGAAGGATCTTGTATTCCCCTACAGATCCGTAGAAGCGAGCGTCAGCGGGGCTGAGCCTACGTTCCAGCTGAATGACCTCCGTCTTCTCCACCTCGCTGAGAGGCTGGCCATAGCGTTTCCGCTTGCGAAGCTCGACATAGTGCCGACGAACGTCCCTACGCTGCTCGAAGAACTTCCACGAGTAACTCGATCGGAGGACCTGTTGCTCGACGGCCGCCAACGAGAAGCGCCACAAAGCGCGAATCCGGTTTTCTTCGAATTCCCAGGGTGGCGGACGGACGGAGAGCATCTCGGGCGGCAGCCGCGTCAGGACAAAGGGGCCGACTCGGACGTCGGGCTGTCCAGCCTCTATGCTCTGTGCTCCCCAGTCGCCCGATAGCACCGTGCAATCCTCGTTCAGCCGGCCGCGAAGCTCCAGAATGATCCCACGTATACTGTACCGGACTTGAAGTATGTACGTAGTCTCTCCTTGAGGTGTCGTTTCCACGTTTCCGCTCACGCTAATTGCGATCCCGCGCATGCTGTCGGGCATACTTCCTACCGCCTCAAACCCCTTCCCGTGTTCTGAAACATGAAGGTCGAATGTAAACATTGGCCCAAAAGGCCATGTATGCCCTTTCGTCTGGCCAAAAAAGCCGTGCCATGTTCCTACGCTAGCACAAATGTTTATGGTGAGTGACAACTCACAAGTTTAAGATGCACTCACAGCTCCTTGTAAGGTGACTCTGCCTCTATGTCAGCCTTGGTTGGGACAAATTCCTTCGCATCATATTGTTCTACTTCTGGGCGAAAAGGCTCCCTGGTCGGATGGTTCAAGTAGCTGGTCACGGGCACCTCTTCGTTGCCCATGTTCACAGCATCATTATACTTGATGGGAGTAAAGTTGTGTTCGAACAACTGCTTTCTTGCCCCCTCTGACATATCTGTAAGCTCGAACTGTACGACGCCTTCAGCTGAGTAACAGGATGGGAGTAGCATGGCTCGCACAAGTCCGCAATATCTCGTCTTCAATAGCTCATGAGCATTCAGCCCTTGATGTAAAAACGTCTCTGAGAAGTAGAGCGTCAGGGATCACGGCTAGAGTAGTGTGCACCTTCTTACCTTTCAAGGCTTCGGCTCGTTTCCTGCAGGCCGCGGTAACATTGTGAATATTGTCGGAAGAGTCCCACAACTCTCTCTCAGCAACAATGTTGCATTGACAAGCCCTGAGCACTTTGAGATCACGGCAGAGCATCAGGTAGAGCAAGGGAAACAAGTGCTGATAGAGAGGGAGAACACATAAGCACTAAGACGAGACCCACAGAGTCAAGTTTACCTTCTCGATTTGCCCTGGACCCCTGACGATTGACAGAGTCGTCAAATCATCGATACGGTACCGGACTGTCTCCAGATTTTGTTTGAGCCTCTGCTCCTCCGCGTCAACGTAATCTCCGAATCGCCGCAGCCACGCCTTCCCGCTCAGCGACATGGACTTGAGGCCCATGACAGCGAGCACCAGTGGCTGCCACGTCTCGGATAGATACCTGTCCACCATTGGGCGATTTTCCGGATGAATCCAAGGTTTCAGCGCGAACATGTTGCGAATGATCTCGTATATTTTCCATTGATATTGCATCGCGGTTTCTTGCCATCCTTCGGACACAGTGAGTACCGTACGTGGCGAACTGTTGTTATGAACGAATGCCGTACCCACCGCCCAGTACGCGATCCAGTGCGGCAGACTGTAACCGCTGTCATTCATGTGCGCTCGCATGTGCCCTAAGTTCGGTTGAGCGCTTACCTCCAGGATGCAGGCCGAGAACTAGTGAATTGATTCGCTTCCGCAACCGTCACGAAGCCCGACCCATCATCGTCGAAGGCCTCGCTGATGGACTGCAATCTCTTCACGGTGATGAACTGCAGGCACCACGCATCCGGGTCATGGACATGCGGGCCCTCAAACATCGCCGCTTTCCGCTTGCGCTCCTCCGCGCGATCGTGGTAGTAGTCGCGCAACGCCAGCACGAAGTGTCTAGCCTTGACACTGCCGCGCCAGCCCTATAATCTACTGGTCAGTGCAATGCATCAATGCTCCGTTCGTAACCGACGCACCATTTCTTTCCAGAGTGCATAAATATCCTAGCGTGAGGCCAAGTGAGTGTCACCGCGTGTACAGTACACTGAGCCCGTTGCAGCACCCACCTTGTCGACCAGCCGATCATGAGGCCCTGCAATGACCGACGCGATAACGCGATCACTCTCCCTGACGACGATCTTCTCCGTCTCGTCTACGATTTGCCTCTGGAGTATCTCCAGTTTCCGTGCGAACGACGGGAGATTCGCCGCAGCCGCTTCTTCGGGATCCTTGAGGTCGTGCTTTAGCTCCTGTATTTCCCCGGCTACGCCTTGCAAGTTGCGTAGTGGACGGATCCACGGGTTGACCTGTGGCGGATGCAAAGACAACGAGTTCCTCCAGTGCGCGCTGCTTGCCTAGCACTGCCGTGCCATGGGTCCTCCGTGCCGCTGAACTTGATCATACAGACTCTTCTGATCTTGCGGTACGTACGTCTGCAGGAAGCTGATGACTTGTCCTGTCCTGTTGTTCGACGCGCGTGAGCTATTCTCCTGTGTTGTAGCGACAGTACTACGCGCACCTTTCCTCCATCAGCTGTGTCAGGCCGTCCAGCTTGTCCCTGACTTGATCGATACCGCGAGCCGTGTGCATCGACATCGCAAATCCGAGGTCCCTCCGCCGCTGCGAGAACAGGTTGACGAAATCGACAAAGGTACCTTCCCAGAAAGGCGCCTTGAGTATCCGGGCCAGCAGCCTCATCTTGGACCAAACGTCGCAGACGTTCGCGCATCGTTTGATGTCGTCCGCGATTTGCTTGATGAGGCCCTGCATCCGGCCCTCGACAGTGGCACCATCGATGTCGACTGTGCTCGGGTCCTTGACGTTGTTGAGTCTACGAATATGACGCTGAGCGCTCGCAATGAAGTCTAGGTACGAAGTCTTACTGCAGTAGGACAGTCATCATGTCCTTCATTTCGACGTAAAGGGAAATGACCTTGGAGTCATTCTCACTGCGCTTCATTTCCAGCGTGTAGACCGCTTTGAATGCGAGGACGGCGACTGCAATAGAATTGTAGATGTAAGTTCGTTCCCAGCTCGGGATCCTTACCAATGAGACGCACCCGAAATGAATGGGTGTATTTTGGCTACTTCATCAAGGGCTTTGACGAGCACCGGAACGCTCTCGAAGAAACTGTTTACAGTGTTCTGAACTGCAGTCGCTTCTAGGGGCGCAGCAAGAATGCTTGCTGTCTGTCGTACGGCATCTACGCAACGTCAATGGTACGGGACTACAAGACCAGATTTTTACTAACCTAGCTGGCCCACCTTTTGAGTAGCATATATGGGGCCTTTTGTTTGTGTTCTGTGGGTGCGTAGTTCATCTGCTGCCCCGTCGATCGCAGCGTGAACACCATCCCCGCTCTCGGCGGAGAGGACCTGGCGAGGTAGATCAGGTGTAGCTATAGCCTGGTCGACAGCTAGGTTCTGTGGCACAGGTTCTGCCGCTAGACCAGGAGTTGATGGTGGTGACTCCGAGTCCCGAGAAGCAACGACACTTGAAGTAGAAGAACCCGGCGCCTCGTGCAGCGGGTTTGATTTGCGCTGATGCGTACGAATCCTGGAGAAGACATGGAAGGGGGGCATCGCCGCAGTGACGGTACGATGCGCTGAACACGGTAGGCTGCTTATAATAGACGCAAGGCCGCTCTGATAAGTACTGCGTTGCTAGCTTGTCACAATACACATCAGCCATGCCTGAGACTGATGCGGCAGTGATGCGCTGTCGCGCGTGGGCACTGCTTGGGCCCATACATTAGGGTGAGCTAGCGCGCCTGCAGCTTATCTGATCGGTAGGCAGTTACCTAGAGACGAACCACATCTTCTATAGTAAAGGAGCTCGGTCTCCACGGTTGCCAGTTCAGGTAAATTCTTTTTCGTCTTGATCTGGCATCCGCGCCGCGCGGAGACTCCCCACTACGCTGGGCGCTTGATCTGAATGGCCGCTGGATCCACGACTCGGACACGCATCCGAGTCTGTTCTCCCTCACACCTTTCCGTGCGGAGCACGGGTAGCCTTCTAGTTGCTCATAATACAGCAACTTCCTTGTGAATCAAACCCATGCGACAGTGTAGGGTCTCTGTGCATAGTTATGTAAGCTGAGCGATCCGCAGCCTCAGGCTTGTGTAGGCTTAGAGCATTGTACTCACCGCTTCACAGACTACTGGTATGTAGACTTAGACTTCAAGGCTAAACAAATCTATACCGTGACCGGTATACTGTGCTTATATTCGGCGCGATTAGAAACGTCCTTCTCGTCGTCGGACGTCTCGGCTGGCGACCTCGCGATCTTCGACATCGTCTTTAACGCACCGCGTAAAGATTACAACGCCTGCCTGTATGACCTTTCGACAGCGTCACCACGAATCATTCTGATCACCCTGCAAAGAACTAGTTAATAGCATCCAACGAATGCGTTCATAACAGGAGTCGACACCCACTTTCGACTGATGAGACCGATGCCAGTGTCGGCTACAATATTCCTAGCGCAATCTTAGCGGACAAGTAGGCGAGTGTGCCCTCTGACATCGACGATATAGTGTTGCGAAACCTGTGATGCCTCGGAGAACCTTGCGAGAGTCACACCAGCCATAAGACTCGTGGGATGTTCTGCCATGCTTGCGTCCCGTGACAGAGAACAAAGTCATGGCAAGCAAACGTGCAAATGCATTTCCTCAACTGCGATGCCCGTCTCCTCGGAATTCATTGCTCGCCATGGTGCGCGCGCAACCATACTTTTTTGCATGAAAAAGGTACTGGAGCGGCACAGAAATGTGTTTGCGCGTAGGGTTAGAAAAGGCGCCCGTCCGCCACATAGCAGGAGGAGGGGGAGGAGGGCCCGGGAGGTTAATTTAGCCCCAGGTTACCGCACCATCAATGACCGAAGAGGTGCCCGTCCTTGACAGTAAGTGCTGTGTCTGTCAACCAATGGAAGCTGACAAGGATCACCGCCGCTATCGGCATTCCATTGTTGTTGTCGGCCGTGGTCCGTCACCGGTGTGTCGCCGCGCATGACCTAAGGACTGCTTGCACGATCGCAGGTGCGACTCTTGATGTTCGTGTCGCATGAGTGAATGTGGTCTGACTAGCGGACACGGGTGATATTCGTGAGGCTACTCGGCTTCGTAGTGACCTGAGGTGGAGCTGGCATGAGATAGATCGTCTCGAATTGGGCACTGCTGACCTGCGCATGAACCCGGTTTCCCAGAGCAACCGATGTGGCGTGGAGGCTGTTTGGAATACTGCGTGGACGTACCGTGCATTCAGCAGTTCCAGGTGGTATAACTCTGGGTAGACAGCCAGTCGAGACCGAGGTGCTGTCAGAGATATACCGGAAGTCTATCGCAGTGTCCGCTGTATTCGGCGGTGTCCTATCCTGAGTTCGCTTGTCTGGGAGAGCGGTCCACCGGGTGTGCAGCTCGCCGGCGAAGAGAACGTAATGCGAACTCACTTCTTCCATATGGTGAACGCGAGGGTCGTGTCTGTGGTAGTCAACTAACCTTTCATGCGCTGAGTGGCGTGAAACCCACCAGTGAAATCTGCAGCACCATAGCACGCATATGCGTTCAAATACCACGCAGAGCAGCACATGGAATCAGCATATAATTAGCTTGTAGAGATATTTGCGTCAGTGACGGTGGTTATTTCAAGGTATTGGTAGTGCATGGCTCCCGCGAAAGCGGCTCGGTGCCGGCGAAGGAAGCTGTCATCCACTGGGAACCTTTTGCGGCCATATGGATCATGCCATGATCCGTCAGCGACCCCGGATTAAGATAGACCCAGTACACTCTCGACTACATCACGTGCGCGCTTTTTCAGCGCCTAGCCGAGCTTTGGCCGGGGTTCGGTGCAAACCATAAGTTGCAGATATTCAGTGGCCACTAGACAAAAAACAAAAACTGTCAAGCCCTTTAAATCAAGCTCTAGTAAGATCTGACAGTTTCCAAAATTCAAACATTGCTGTCGACGAAGTGATCCTACGCGATCTTCGCGAGGATCCCCGTAGGTTAATTACATAATCATGGCTCACTCATTTCCTTTCTGAGGTTACTCATACATTGCATGTGGAGACAGACATTGTCCACTGATACAAGCAGTGCACAGAAGGCACTGAAGACCTGGTATAAAATACATTGAAATGTTCTTGAAATCTTTGTGAAGTTGTTGAGCCTGTCAAAAGTTGTGGAACCTGGAACACAGTGCAAATACTTAGGAACATTGCAACACTGCACTGTGCAAGTAATGCTGCACCGTGGCTCGCAGTGAAACTCACACTGATCCTCCAGTTCTTATCCCAATACAATATCACTGCATGCAATGAAGTGACCGGATACACAGCGACCATCGAGGGGCACCGCTTCAAAATCCGCAGATCGGTCCGCGCAACAAGTGGCAGCCAGGGTTGGGGTTGGAGCGATGCACGTGCTGTCGCGCTGGCGCCGATAGTAGTCGAAAGTGTGCCTGGGTCTATCTTACAATGAAACTTTCCGTCGGAGATGGCACCCGTGGGTATTAGATGACAGAGGGGTCTACCACACTATAGTTCCCGGTGAGGTGGTAGGTCGTGAGAGGTGGTGGGCGATATTAACGATGCACCAAGTTGAGTAGAGGCTCTACTAGAGGTCGGCCGTACAGAATGCGGCCGAGGCGAGAGGCCTGGAGAGACGTCCAGGCTGTACGGACGGTAGAGATGCGGCATGAGAACTTTGGGTCATTGTTGTTCGTACCTCACACCACAAAAGCGGTTAGAGCACCACTCGTCAACAGATGAACAGAGGTACCGTGGCGCACACAGTACCGCCTATGGTAATGCTATCCGCGACTTGACTGTTGGACATGGTTCGATGGACGTGTTCATCGAACGATACTGCCTGCCGTCTGGCGTCGGCAGTGCGTGCGGTTTACGGCTTGTACGGGCGTCACGCGCCGGAGAGTGACACCGCCGAGTCTCCATATCGCAGGCGGTCATCGCTCGGAGGGAAGCCGCCTACACCAGAGTACTGACTCTGCGGCAGTGCGCTGGGGTATGCGATTACGTTCTCGCCAAGTCGTTCGCGAGCGTCGGCGGCTTCATTGTGCGGTCAGGTGCGTGTAAAATGCCGGCGAGTACGTACATCGGTCTCGATGAGCAGGAGCCGCCCCATTCGACGAAGGACATGAGTCCGCGAGGAGCGGCCGAAGTTTAGAGCTCTGCCGCGCGTGAATGGGCAACGTGGAGGGCAAACTAGGGCGGCGACTGAGCACTACTGCCGCCGGGTGGTTGGTGAGAATTCCGAATCAGGAATTGAGCTACAGGTGAGTTCCGTGAGGAGGCCGTGTGGGAGGGAGTCAGCGGAGACAAGGCGGAGCTTCAGTTTTTGGGCGGCCGCCAGGCGAGAGCTAGATGTCGTTGAGGGGTCACTGCTCGGCGACGGGATAGCTGGTGGCGACGTCGGGAGACGTGGGCGGGCGACGTTGGGCGCACCCAAGCACACCTCCGAGGGGGACATCCCGAATGCGGCAGGGCCCGATCGCGACCGTCGGCGGCTGCTTATACTGCTTATGTCAGCAAGCGAGAACCGGCTGAAGCGAGAGATGCCGGGGGCGCAGGCGCCTGATGTATATGGCAAGGAGAACGACCCTGACCCAGACACACTCTCCCCCTCCACCTCCACTCCTCGCCCTCACCAACGCCCACGACGCCCACGAAACCTAGCACGACGACCACAGCTTCGCTTCAACAGCTAGTACAACATGCCGAACCCACGCAACGTTCCAGACGCGCTCTGCCGCCGCATCAAGGATGGCATCCGCGTGGTCACGCAGCGGCTGCACGGTAAACGGTGAGCATGCTATTCTTTTCATTCCCCGCAATGCGACGGTTGGAGGGGATGATTCAAAGAAGCTGGAACCTCTGCTGGTGCTGCTGAGTTGGCAGAGAGGGCTGTCGGGATTCAATGCCCTCATCTTCCCCCACAATCTGGCGTAAGCGAGCTAGACGCTAGTCGAGAAGAGGCAAGTCGCGCCGCAAATCCCGGAAGCACGTATGGTGCCTGCATCCGCTCTCCTTGCGCTGGAAGAGTGTATTGTCGCAACGCCACGACAGCGCGGGGGACATCGTGCTTCGTGGATGTGCGTCCGAGGCGTGCATATCGATACTCGCGTCCGGTGACGCGCGCCAACGATATCCGAGCCTCTGCTAACTTCTTCAACCACAGACACTCTACGGACCGTTCCGCGGGAGATAGGCCACATAGCAGACGGTGAGCTCCTTTGTCCATCCTAGGCCCTCTTTGCGGTGCGTACGGCGTCAGGCATGGTATACGCAAGTCCCGCCTATGTGACACCATACGTTGAGCTCCGGTATGCGCGCTCTAATAGCTCGGACGACCTGCTTCAGCACGCCGCATACCGGAGAGAACGTTGTTGTCACACCTTTCGAGGTTCCTAGGCTCTGCCTGTCATGCGTATGCAGCAGGATGACTCATTCATGCGGTATGTATGATCTTGCTGGCACACGAACCCCTCCCATGCGAGGCCAGGCGTAACGCGTATTCCATTCAGGGCCATTGTTTGGGCTAGTTCCCAGTGTATACGTGCGGGGTGCCCTACTGTTCCGCCAAGCCCCTGCCATCGCATGTCTGCCCCGATTTTGCGCCGTCAACTTGACTCCAATGTTCTCCGTAAAAGGACTATTGTCCATGTGCATATACTCAGGGTCCGGGGTGGCCGTCCTGGTTGGCACTTGGACACTTCAGCTGCCGTCAGGTGTATGCCTGGGCAAGTTCCTAGTCCTCGACTTCTCCATAGCTGTCGTAATGACGTCCGTGGCATAATCCACACCCACTGACAGGAGCACATGCAATTTCCCCTGCGCGCCGTGGTTTGCATTGCTCACGCGGGGAACCGCGTTATCTCAAACGCTCGATATGCATCTACCTCGGCTTTTGCGAGGTTTTACGCCCGGACGGGCCACTTACAGGCCGATGCATTTGGTGCACTCCCACGGACGGGGTGCCTTGGGTTGCGTGCCTGTCTTGTTCTGTATACGCGGAGCAAGGTTCGCGACTCGGGCACCCTTAGGTGCCTGTTCTGCGAACTATTCGGGGATGTCAAGCTAAGGCACCATTTGGGCGCTTGGTTCTTTCCCGCTCAGAATATCTGAGGGCATATAGGACATGGTCGATGACATTTGCCTCGCATTCGCCACTTCGCCGTCATGAACGTACGCTCATTGTTCACTCGCAGACGCACAGCCTTCCGCTACCGCTCGCGCCCATCGCTGAAGCTGCCTCACGTTCCACCAGAGCTGTGGGCAGTAATCATCCAACACGCATGCTTGTTCGACTATGACCCACTCGACACCTCACAGGAGCTGTCTTTCCTAGAGTCATCGACGTCGACGCAGCTAGCGACTCACCGCACGGCTGTGCAGGTCAAACTCTCCTTGTCTCTCGTATCGAAAGAGTGGAACGCGTTCACTCGACCATTCTTGTTCGAGTTTGTGTGGATCAGCCGCGCCTCGCAGGCGAAGTACCTCGCGCGGACACTCCTGGAAGAGTTTTGCGCGAGCCAAGGCCTCCTGTGTAGCGGGAAGTACCTCCGGCGGTTACACATCGAGACACCAGCATTGGAGCGGTGCAATCCGACGGACCTGCGGGTGATCCTGGACTATTCACCACAGCTCTTCATCTTTTCCGACCATCACTCCGTGCAGCGCAACATTTTGACCGGCGTGCAAGATCCGAGGAGTAGCCCGGAGGAGATCCTGCGTCTAGTCGCGCACCCGAAGATCCGGCGACTCAGTTGGACGTGCTACGATGATACCCCGTTTGAACAGCGTATGCACCCGCTGGAGACGAACCTCGCGACGCGGCTGGAGTACCTGGAGCTCTCGTGCTGCTCGCCGAACTTCCGTTCCATCATAGCGGAGTCTTTCACACACCCACAATCGTTATCGCACGGCGCCACGATCGATATGAACGTCAGCCTGCCCTCCCTGCGCGCGCTGAAGGTGTCGCTCGACAACAACACGTTCGCTGCGCTCGCGTCGTGGGACATGCCGAAGCTGACCAACCTGTCAGTGCTCTCGTCCGATTTCAGCTACACGGGCGCGGGCTTCGCGGCGTTCTTCCAGGCGCACGGGGCGAAGCTGCGGCAGCTCGAACTCGGGCACTCGTCTGCACTCGTGGAGGAACACTACCTGACGACACCGCAGCACGTGTTGCAGATGCAGCATACGTCACCGCGGCCGGTCCCCTTGGCGGAGTGGTGCCCCAACTTGCGCGAGCTCATCTGCTCAGCGGACGCGGAGTGGCACTGGCAGAGCCCCGACTGGATCGCGCCACACATCCTGCTGCCGACCCATCCGCGCGTGGAGCTGATCGGCATCCGCGACATCGACACGCGGCTACGGGAGGACGCGGACGTGGCGGGCGCGGACACGCCGTACTTCCCGCTGTTCGAGCAGCTGTCGTCGCTGCTGCGGCGGGACGCGTTCCCGAGCCTGCGGTACGTGCGCGACATGAGCGAGGAGAGCCACCGGATGCGGATGGTGCAGCCGGACGAGCGGGTGCACGGATTCTGGCGCAAGGTCGTGCGCGCGTGCCAGGAGCGCGCGGTGTGGCTCGAGGACTGTGCGGGCGTGAACATCACGCAGCGCAACCTCCAGCGCGCGGCCGCTGCGGCGCTCGAGCGGCCGCGGCGCGTCGAGGCTCCTCCGTTCTCCTCGGTGTACTGATGCACTCCACTCTTTTCGCCCCGCATACCCATCATGAATGTACATGCCCCATACGAATTCAAGAAGAAAGAAGACAAGAATCGCGCAAGTCACCATATATCCCTGTCGCGCAGTGCATGTTTCATACTACGACCCATGGTTAGCCCCTGTACGCATCTCATGTGCTGTATCATTTTGCATCTCTTCGTCAAAAGCATCGTTCTTCCGTTCCTTTTCCTCCCGGCGTCCTTCCTTTTGGTGGGTGATATGGTGGTCTGTGCGGCGTGCGCTGTATGATTCACGTTGCTGTGCTTGCTCTGTCTATGGACTTTGGTTGGATATACCGAGGTAGAGACAGTACACAATGAATGTACGAGGTGTCGTTGCGTCTAGACGAAAGATACCCTCATTAGTGAAAACCTTGCGGCCCATGGCTATGATGATCATGCATCCAACCCCGGAGACTTCAAGTGATTGATGAAATTCATGAAGTGAGTTGTCCATGGTGTCCATTGGGTCCATTGATGAATGCAATGCGTCGCGAATGCAGCATATGGTTGGGCCATGGACCTTCAGTAAAGCCGACGTATAGTCAAGATATGTCGCATGGACACTCCGACTTGGGACATTCACGAGTGATCAGTCGAGAGAAGAGACCGACGTGCTAACATGGTCCATGAGGCTCCACAAGCATGGCTGTCCGCTTGTGTATACACATTCCAGTGCGTATAACATGTAACGAAAGTAGCATGCACCAAATCATTTACTCGCAGTGCTCACGAATCACGCGGGATGAATGAAATTACATGTACATCTCGTACTGGACTCGGAAGGTGGCACTCAAAATGGCTGCTCGATTTTACAGCTGTACTGATTAGGAGGTAGCTAATGACAAGTACATTGTTCGAGCAGTACCGCAGTACTAATGCACTGGTGGTCCTGTCAAGACTCGGAGTCCATCTTTGTATGCGTTTCCCTCAAAACTCAACAATATTGAGGAGCCCAACCAACACCACGCAGACCGAGTATGCCGAGGTTACATATCCTGGGCGTAGGTCAGACATTTCACTGGAAAACATACTCGATGAGACGTACCTGCAATTGTGAACGCCGTCCCTGGATCCCGAGCTGCGGCACTATATACCACGCCGATCACGACCGACATCAACACTGGCATGATGATGGCTATGGCTATCCTCGATAACTGCCATCGCTCGACGAACTCAATGCCGAGGTCGGTGCGTGAGGTGAGTACGTCCATGAACTCGTGACGTCCTTGCATATATGACGGGTGGTGCAGGAACCAGCGCAAGCGCATGTTCTTTGCTGGGCTGACCTTTGCTGGGCCGACGCGCTGAGGATAGATGATCGAGTGGTCCGCCTGCGTTGTACGAGTTCCCATGAGTATTCTAGCGTGTGCAAAGGATTACCGAGGGTTGACCGACCATCACCATCGTAATTGATCTGTGCTAGAGATGCGTAAGTGGAAGCTCCCTGAGCCCCGTCGTTTGAATGGGTACTCACGCGACACTCCTTAGAGAGAACCACTTCCTCCATACCGTCCGCAGCTCATCATAGGTCTTGCACAGCTCCCTCAACAACGCCTCGTCGTCCCAGTCTGCCTGGATCTTCACGAACTTGTACGCAGAGCCACGGAAGATCTTCAGCGGGAAGACCGTCCAAACGGGTTCCCACACATCGACTCGCTCTTCCTTCAATGTATGAGGGAGGCCCACCGCATGCATCAGGTTGACATAAGGCCGAAACGGAAGGTCGTGCCCTACCGGCGGTTGTGCCACTGTTGGACGGCCCTGTGGTGTACCCCTGCGACCCAGAGGGACAGCTGTGATCTCTGATGAGTCCTTCGGCTCGAGCCCGGGCTTGTTAACGAAGTCTGGCTTCCTCCGAGTCCGCTTCCTCGCGAAGACCTCGGTAGGCAACTCCGGGCCCACCCACGAGACTATGTTTTTCGAGCTCTCGCTAGGAGAAGAATTCGGTTTGATGGATCCCCCGTCCATCTCGTCTGCCAACGGCTGTTCGTGCGCGTCCGCGATGTTCCATTGTTGCACCCTGGAGGTTTCATGATTGGGGTGCCTATGTATAGAATCCTTAGATGCGGCTGAGAGCTGTGTAACATCGGGAGCCTCGATAGTCCGATGTAAACTTGAACCTTGTCTGCGCGTACTCCCGAGGGATGATATTGAACTACTAGTGGGTGATGCAGCAGTTGCGTGACCAGGGACGTCCACTGCTGACTGTTGGGCCGACGAAGGAGCAACGCAGGCCGCTGAGTTTAGAAAGGCTGCAGAGCTCTCGTGATCCTCATCGCGTGACGTATGCTGCGACTCCGAGTCGCCGGGCAAATGCACAGGTTGGGACGAGACAGCCTGAGTGATGGGCATCCTTGGAAGGGGAGCCTCGCCATTCTCGTTCAAGCAGAACAGATCATCGTCCAGCTCTCGCGCGGCGACGTTCGTGAGCAGGTCATAGAGCTGCTGGAGGTCGGTCAGGGCGTAATGGGGGGGCTGCGACTGGGGCTCATCAGATGCTAGCTGAGGAGAGTCGTCGGGTTGGCTACTAGGTACCCCACCCGCCGTTGCAATGGGAACAATTGTTTGCGAGTCGGGGTGTTCGTTGTCTGCGGCAGCAGGGGAATGTTCGGAATCCAAGGGTACGGTGCTAATGTCCCAGTCCTCATTCTCAGCAGAGCTCAACGAGGACTCGGAGCCCCGCAAACAGTTTGGAAGGAGTGCCGGCTGGAGGCTGAGGACATCAATGGAACGACGAAGAGAACTGCTGTACGAAAGCCGCTGTGCAGAGAGGGTGATTGCATACGCAGGTGCTTCGTTTATGGCTTCTGGAGCCGAAGAGATCCTTGGAAGTGGAGGTGGTGGTGGCGGGATACTAGTGATAGCGGGCAGGGGTAAAGAATGTGGGCGGGAGGAATGCCCCGACAAAGAAGTAGACGAATCAGATGATTCAGGTGACATTATCGGCGTAGGGGCCCTTCTGTCATAATGATCCGGTACAATAGCGCTGAACGGATTAAGGTCATGACGCCCCGCTGGAACTGGCGCGGAAAGAGAAACCTGTTGTTCCGAGTCCAAGTCAGCACTGGCGAGGTTGTTGTTACCCTTTTATTGCGAAGTCAGTTGATAGGTAGACCAGGAGTCCTTTCAGGTTCTTACATAGCCTATGTGTTCCCTTCTTTGCGCATGGGCTCCTACTAAAGTCGGCGAATCCAAGGTAATGTCGCCCTCTCCTTGATCTGTAGGTTCGGGGCATTGTTGCTGGTGCGTCGAGCTTTGGGGAACTTTTGTTATCTCTTCTTGTCCAATAAGCCGGTGTTTGACGTGGCGGTAGGGTAAGCGATGACCTGGTTCCGAGTCGTCGTTGCTATCGCATAGAACAGGTTGGATTATGAGTGGCGAGGCATTACGAACCGGTAAAACAGCCTGAGTCACCTAGAGTCGAATCCGCCCTGCGTCCTACTTCCATCGCAATCTAAAAAGCCAATGTCTGTCTAGATTACACTTTAAGACTGCATGCTTAGTGCGTACTGGTATTGCTTAGCCCAGATCCGTACGCAGATCCGGGCGTTTGTACGGCAGTAGATGATCCGTCGCTAGTCTGCTTAGGTAGCACACTCAGGAAGAGCGGATTGTCATTCTCTAGAAGACCATTTGTTGAGAGTAAGGTGAAATTGATCCAAGGAGGCACTCACGAGACACGCTGGGTTCAGGTTGGGGTGGAATGGTGGGCTGGGTTGAACGGGTGGCAACCGCGAATGTTTGCCGATTGGCAGGAAGACCACTCGATGCACGGGCCCACGTTTGAAGTTCCGCCCGATTGTGCGATTGTTCTTGTAACAGGCCTTGGGAGGTCTGCAAATGTGCCTCGCGCGCAGCTTCTACAGCATCCATCAAGCGGGCATACTCCAATTCCTCTCGCTCTTCTCGCGACACTTGCTGCAGAATTGACGATCCACTGGTCCCCATCCTCGAGCGACGGGGGTCCTTCTATGAGCAGAAAGTCGATCAAGGGTTGCAGACGCAGATGAGAGGACTTGGACCGCTAGTTTGAAGCAGAGATCGCATATGTACCTTCATAAAGCTCCCCCATGCCAGTGGTCGGTCCAGGTACGGGCACCGCAATAAAGAGCGTCTGTGCCAGTGCGGTTCATGCGCACAGGTATACACCGGCGAAGACACCACTTTGCTCAACGTCTCCCGAAGTCAGATACAGCGCCTCGTGCATTGCTTTGGGAGTAGTTGACAAATTATTATGTAGAATCAGGCGCAAGACCTTGTTGCCAGCTGCAGTAAGTTTGCGACATACGCCAACTGACAAAATATTGATTCAAACTCCAAGTTGCACGTGCCCATGCAACTGCAGGGGCTAGGTGCAGTGATCGCACCAGAACTCATCAAACTGTAAGTAGTAGTGCGGCATACTTACCGATAAGTCGCGGAATAAGTAGCACCGAGTTACAGCGAGTACTGAGCAGGCGAACACAGCCAGTTGTAAATCACGATGCCTGAGTACGGGCCGAATGCTTTGCGGCCTTTGTCAGGGTGTGTAGAATTGAGCTGCGACGCGAATATCGAGATCGGCAGCATTATCCGCGTCAGTTCCGCGACGTCCTGAACCTATCATCAATACATGCACGTACACTAGTAATCTTCTTACAGTTTACAGAGCAAATACAACACGGACGATGTGGTACCTCAAAAGCTACATCCGGGATCTGATTATCAGAGAAGGGAAGTCAAGCGAGCAGCATTGGCGGTGATATTACAGCGTACACATCTATCTCGTCATGTCTCCAAGCAATGCGCGAGCGTCCGTACCCGGCAGAGGTCATAACGTCGTCAGAGAAATCTCTTGCTGTCATTCCCGGCGGTCAAATGCGGGTGGGCTCGTCGGTCACAAGCGCTGGGCCTGCCTCAGGAATGATGTCTTCATCTGGTTTACTGTCGGAGTAGTCGTCCTTGTCGTTCTCGAGGCTGAATAGCTTCTCTTGCACCTCGCCGTCAGCGACCTTGAAGAAGTACTGCAGCCCGAATGGGGTCAGCACGCCCACGACCACCGCCGCGAGCATGAAGATGTTGATCCACGAAGTCAGATGGAAATCCGCCGCCGATGTCATCTCGTCCAAGCTCCCTCCGATCGTCGTGTGGATGGCTGTCACCCAGAGGATGCCCAACCAGGTGCTGATCCAAAACGGCACTATCCCAACCCCCAGGTGCGGGGAGAGCACGTTCACCACCCAGTGCGGTGGCAGTGGTGCGATCCGCAGCACGATGAGGTACGAGATGAGGTGCTCGCGCTGTGCGTTGATCTTCTCCGACCACACGTCTGCGCGCGCCTTGTACTTTGGCACCGTCAGCAACGCAGGTCCGAGCACCGCACTGATGAGGAAACACAGCGTCGCGCCGCACGCCACACAGATGGACGCCAGCAAAATCGCGCGCGGGACGCCCCAGACGGCGCCTCCGAGAATCGACAAGAACATCGACCCGGGGAGCGAGAATGCCTGCAAGCTGCGGGGCAGTGAGTGATAGCCGAAAGCAGAAGTAGCTGCACGTACAATAGGTAGGTCATTACATAACAGACGACGATGCGGTAGGGATAGATATCGCGGTACTTCTTGAGGAGCGTGTTCAGTACCTGCAGCTGAGCAAAAGACTTCGGGATGCGGAAGTCTGGACGGTCCTGCCTAGGCGAAGGGTCAGTAGAGCCACTTGTGAGCCAAAACGACAGCAACTCGTCAAGCGTCGGAAGTGCGAGCCATAGTGCCCCGCCCAAGAATAGCGTGCTCACGACGAAGATGGCAGCCATCTTTAGAGTTGCAGTGAAGATGATCCGCTTGTTCGAGGGGCCTGCCGGTCTGGTCGTCCCATATTGGGGTTCATCGGCATGCGAAAGGAGCGATGTGCTTGCAGAGGGCGACGGCATGTCGTGCATCGCCAGGGAGTGTGCCGACCTATTGTCCTGCGAACTTCGGTGCAGCTTCGTGTACGTCTTCATCGGCTGCTGCTGTTCCTGCTGGGCCGCCACCCGAGACTGCCCACCGTTGTCCATGTTGACCCCTTGCGGTGGCATCGGCTTCGTCGACGACAAGATCGACGAGCGGAACATGTCGTCGAACTCGTGCAAGAATCGTAGATAAATCTCCCGGACATGTTGGGCGACGATGGGACCTGACTTCGCCGGCCCCGTGTCGCTTCCAGGGATCTGTACGAAGCCGAGCTTCGCAGCGATGACAGGCCACAACTCATTTTGCGAGACCTGGTTCGACATCGTAAGCGGCGGTGCTAGACGATAAACATCAGAGAACATACCCAAAAACAGCCTCCATGATCTGATACTTCTGTATGGAGCGCGTGCAAGTCGACCGGTCTACCTTCGACCTGCAACATGTTCTGATCGACCACGACGCTGTTTCGTTGACAGTACGTCTGATGGGCCTTCCTAAAAATTTCCACACCCATCGTTGGCCACGCAAATGGACACGCATCAGGCCGTACATCAGTGGGGAGCTGCATCGGTGATTCCTGCTGCATGCTTGGTGACTGGGTAAGATTCTGCGCGTTCGCAGGTAGCTGGAAAGGAGTGTGCCCCGAACGGGGAGAATGGGTAGCCGGGCTCGGTGGTACCTGCGGGCGTAACTGAGGTGTGTTACTCTGAGCCATCGGCGGCTGTTGCGGAATATTCGGTATCATGGACGCCGGTGGTTGAGGCGGCTGCGAGGATGGACCTGGTTGCTGCCCGCCCATTTGCGAGGAGGACATCGCTTGACCCGCCTCTGGTCTGGCCCTGTGGAAGGCGATGAGTCAACAAGCATACTGGAACGAACACGAATAGAGCTAACCTGCGAGTATGCGCGCACCATGCAGCGAAATCCTGGTCCGACATAGCGTTGAACCTATTGATCTCGCTCTGGTGGGTCTGTAACTGCACCATCCTCATCCTGAACTCTTCCATCAGCTGCTCCCTCGCCTGCCGAGCTTGGATATCGCCCGATGTCTCCACAGAGAGCCGCATCTGCATCTCTCGCAGGTCTCGGGCAAGCAGAACTTTGCGCTGCGTGATACTCTCCACCACCCGGGTCTTCAACGCCTGTAGCTGTAGCAGCGGCCCATGCCTGGGCGCAAAGCCTAGATGGGGAGATTGTGCGCCGGTATGCGCCTGCATGCCATTCTGCACGAAGAGCTGTTGGCCGAGATTGGGTTGCTGGTGCTGGTGCTGATAGGACAGCTGCGTCTGACGTCGGGCGAGAGCCTGGCGATGCTGGTCGACCTGGCGCAGGAGTTCCATGTTTGTTCCCTGGCCGTTCTGTGGTTGGTTCTGCGCGTTCAAGAGCTGCAGCTGACGTTGCTGCATCTGAAAAGCGATGAATTGGCTCATTATGTGGGGGTGGCGTAAAAGAACTGTCATGTCCTGGTTCAGGTCAAGGTGTGGTTGGGCCTGGCCACTGGACCCGGGTGCCGGGCTCTGCTGGCTCTGATGGCCCTGCGGGGGGGAAGGTACTGACATCGGCTTCTGTGCCATCGCCGGAGGCTGCGCCATCCGTGCCATGATCTGGGCGCGAAACACCTCAAACATCTAGAGTGGTGGGGTCAGCACTAGTTAAAGAAGGAACACAAAACAAGAGAACTACGCTCGTCTACTGCACGTGATGACGTAGGTAAGCAGACGGGCGAATTGGAGGCAATGCCTTGGCTGCAATATGGTCGAGGTCGAGAGCAGCCAAAGGTAAGAACAATTGGAGCTCATACTAGCGGCACGAGTAAATGAAGCTCCGGGGGGCCATCGGATGGGGGAGAGCATGGCGCTAGCGGAACACAGTCGACGAACGCACCTGGTTGTTGTTCATCATATTCGGGTTCTGCATCCCGTTCGTCCCGTGCATGGGATGCGCACCGCTGATCGTCTGTTGCTGGCGCGTCTGCTCTTGCTCCTGCTCCTGCTGAGCTTGATGCTGCTGGAGCCAATGCCGGGCCTGTTCCGGCGTATGCTGCATCCCTTGGGTATGCAAGTATTGAGTGCTGAGCGGCTGTGAGTCGCCGATTCCAGGCGGCTGAGGTGCGAGCCCGTCAGGGAAGTTATTGGGGTTTTGTGGCTGGGCCATTACGGCGCGCGAGAGGCGAGTGAGATGCGGGCGCGCAGCTTACGGAAGTCCCGGAAGCTGTGTTGGTGAGGATGGTATGGAAGTCTAATCAGGACGACAAGTCCTGAGTACCACGGTCAGACGCGAGGGGGACAGCGAAGGGCCGAGGAGGACGGGAGGACGGAGCAGGGGAATGGTGGGAGGAGAGTTGAGCAAGCGCCGACGGGCCACAAAGGCGTATTAAGTAAGTACATACAGGCGCTAAGCTATTACTGATACTGATAGTAACTAAGTGATCATCGATCAGGTTCGACACAAACTCCGCAAGGCTCACGTGTGGCGTGCTTCAACGCTTCGTTTTCCTTTCTCATATTCCTTCTATATTCCTCACAGGTCGTCTTGTCCTCTAGTTGTTTTCACATCCCACGCCTTGTATGATTGCAGTGCGTACGCTTTATTCACTGCACAATCGTCAAGGCATAACTGACACCAACGATCAGATACTCATCCATCATCGATGGACCGTACTGAGACATTCATTTACGCGTGCTGAGTCTATGCCTGCAGCTGAAGCCTACAGCCTCGTATTACGGCTACTATAAGCCAGCCGCATTTGCTGTGCATTGTGTTGTGCAACGATGACTGTATATAACCGCTCAGCCCGACCTCCGATGTCTAGGTGACGGTCCTCAGCGGCCTCTGCAGCATTTGGCTTCGAGCTTGTGTTCTTATAGCGGTTGCGCGTTCATGAACTCCCGCAGCATCGACTATCGGTAAACAGTACAGGGAACAGGGTATACTGGCATTACTTTCGATGATTACAGGCTGGGAATACACAGATCCGCGATGTACATACATGTGAGCAGTCGGCATAGGTAAAGAGATATGTCATACTAGGTATTAGTACTGCGCCTACTTGACGTCCTTGAAGTCCGAATCCTATTTTACGCATATATCAGACACCACAACAGGTATAAGTAGCCCCAGGCACGGGTCGCGGACACATAAACACAATATACTTCTAAGCATCAAATCTCTTGAACTCAGGTCATTTATAGCGGGATCAAGGGGGAGCATCTCCGACTGCAGTTCGCTTTACAGCGAATGAGGTGCAGCAGAGGCAGAGGCATCCACCCGCGACGGGGGCACGCTTTGCTCTCTCGAACCACCTGCGCGAGCGCGTGAAGGCGGTTCGACTCTGGGCATGGGCTGGGGCTGGATCTGGCGCGGCATGGCATCCACCCGCGCCGGCAAGACACCCTGGGCGAACCGGCGTGGATGGACTGGGTGAGAGCTTGAGGGAGCAGATGCAGAGTCAGAGGGGCGCAGAGTGGTGCCGGTGAAGGACTTGTCCATGAGAGGGCGAGCAACCGTTCGTTTCACGGGAAGCGAGGAAGCCACTGGCGGCCTGGCTTTCGACGCCTGCCCGCTGGTAGACGCCATGTTAGTTGTCGACGACGGGCCGGCATGGGGTATAGTGGGAATTGGGATGCCTTCGAACTTGGGTTCCGGGATCGGAGTGAAGTCGCGGTCGCGTCGCCGCCTGCTGGACGATCGACCCTTGTGGGTGCTCCCGCGGATTGGAACTGGCGGTTGCTCCGGCAGACGCTGCAGTTGAGCGCGTTGTGAGCCATGTAGCCAGACACGAAGGAAGTTTCATACCTGCAGCTCGAAACGGCAGATAGTATAGCCAGCTCTGCCGCGTTCCAACCATGCCTGCATGCGGGAACGGTGACGAGTTGTGAGTAGATGCTCTGATGGGTGAGGGGTTGTGCGAGCCTCACGTTGGTCACTGTGTAGAGCCCATCATAGCGGTACTTGCAGTCTCTGATAGCAGGTTAATATACATGTACAATTCTTCCTCAGACATAATGCTCACCCTCCAGGCGGAGCAAAATCAGAACGTAGTTCGGCTCCTCTGACCACCCGCACTGGGTTGCCAGTATCACGAGACTTCTGTCGGGGTGTCAAGTCGCTGTTTCTTTGTGTAAGAGAGAGACACTGACCAAAAGAGCGGCATTCCTGGGGTCCGAGAACGACTGGTCCTGTGTCTGAGGCCCTGTACGCGACTGGCCGAACTGTGAGGACATCCATGAATAGACTTTCACTCAATATCACATACCCGGTCGCCCTTAGCCTTCCCGCCAGACCCAGTGTATATACTGAGGCCCATCTCAGTGAGTGAAACAAGGCCAAGAGATCGTGTCTCGCACGCACATTCGGTCGCCCTCATCAACGTCGTCTTCATAGCCCGTCACTCCCGACAGGACTATGCTGTAAGCGCCTTTCTCTTTGCTCCCCGATATCCCGGCTACCGTTGGCGCGTGAACTCTTGATTTACCGCATTCTTGCCTGGAAGTGGCAGTGCACGCGAGAGCGTTAAGCACGGTAGCGTATGCACAGTCGAACGGACAGGATCGACGCGCCGGGGGCTGGCGGCCCGTCCTACTCACCTTGACGCCCAGAACGTCCCGACCGGGACGCCAGGGATGTGCCCGAAGGTGTCGCTGTGATGGCGGTCAGTCACTACTCCCAATAGCTCGCTCGCAACTCACTGCCAGGCTAGTGTTCGTCTCGCAGCGACAGGCATATCCGGCGTAGGAAAGGTGATAGTAGTTGATGAAGAGGGAACGGGCCTCATGCGCCGTCCGGATCCCGACATAAATACTTACTTGGTACCGGTACGTGCTGACGTATGACTCGTCTATTGTCCGCAAGTCCGACCATGTGGTCAAGACGACCTGGGATCATCCTAGAACATTGACTTGGAAGAAGTTGCACAGCCTCGCTCCCAGGCCTGGAAACGGTGGCAATGACCTTATCGAGGTAAGCACATCATAGTATGCTAGCAAAGGCAGGCAATGGTGCGAATATACTCAATGACTCGGAGCCGTGTATTTCTCCAAGATAACTTCTCTCGCCTCGAGACGGTGCTACTACTCAGGTGGACCCCTGCGAGTGCAAGCACTATTGGCAGCGTGACGGGCTTCTACTAGCGCATCAGCACTAGTGCAGTGGTCTCCACTTGGCGCGGATTCGTCTCGCCCGGTGAGTCCGTGAACACGACCTTCGTCGGCAGTGCAACATGACGTAGGATGGGGAGAAACGCGCCGTAAGTGGCATACGTACCCTCGGGAGAATCCTCACCGTCGTCTCTAGACTCTCAAAGCACCACTTCGCCTCGACCTGGCGCGGGCCAGGCTTCAGTCAGTTGGTTTCGTCATATCGCAGGCTGTGCACCAGATCGGCGAACACATCCTATGATGGCTAGTGTAAGGTTATGTTGCCCCAAGATGGGCCTGACTACTGATGTGTGGTACGTCAGATACCCTGGGTTCTTCACGCCCATTCCGGATTCTTTGCAGACCTGCTCGGCATCCTGGCCGTTTGCGCGATGGCCTTCAGCCTGTATGCAGCACCGATAAGTCGCTTTGCTCGACGAGGGTACGGTAGACCTCGTCTTCTGTCACAATTTTGCTGCAGGCGATGTTACCGACTTGAATCGGCTGGCCGTCGTCCTTCGACTCTCTAAAGGTCGATCCGCGGGGAAGTCATAAGCTCAGTGCGCGACTGATTCAAGACTCCAGCCGTCGCTCATGCAGCAGGCGCGAACGAGTGCCGAGTAGAGATAAAGAGGGACCATACTCATAGCGCGCAGATGGTATTCATCTGGCAAGATGTCCGGCATTGGTGGGTTCATTATACAACGTAGGTGAGCGACGTGTATGCCACCCGAAGGTCTGCACGTCTGACTCAGTACTTGCCCATATGTATGATCAAGAGGGGTCGCGCTCTCATCGTAGGACATGACGCCCTCGGAGCCGATTCCCGTGGGTTGGCGCTTCTCAACGCGACGTAGCATTGCTCCACAGGCCCGACAAGGCCCCATAAGCGAGGCTGGGTCTCGCTGGTGGCAGTGTTGCGTCTGGCTGGAGGTGCAGTTCTCCGTGGCGAACACGGGCGTTCGCCGCGGCCACATACAAGACCTTCATGTCCGTGCAACGCTCCAGCAGAAGTTTGGCAAGCCAATAGTCACTTCAACATTATTCCGTCCAGTCATAAGTATACAACCGACGCATGGCTGCTGACCGCACCCAACCTGTCGGAGAATCCTCGCGCGCAAGCGAGTATCGACTGGGAACCAACACGGTTCAAGTATCTTCTCGCCAAGACACCGGGTTGGTGATGACTTGGATCCAGCCCGCGGAGAGGGATTTGTGTGACCTAGAAGGACATGTCCAGGCCGTCAATGCATACTTAATGCCCCCAGCCTCCTGATGTATGAGGCGCCATGAGACGCACCAGACACAAACATCAGCCGCTGAGATGCAGCTCCGGATCGCGCGGACCCTGACGTCGACACTAGTTGCCCGTATCTGGCAAAAAGACATATGTAATTCGAAGTGTATCGCGCTAAGATGGAGAGGCTCAGGAAGACTCCTCCACATGGCTGTGGTAAGCGTGGCCCGTTGAATGCACACATGCGCATGAGACACTGTACAGACCACGGTAAGTAGCCTCGAGGACGCCACACGGGCGGTAGGATCGCGATGCACGGATTTGTCAACATGTTGCAGTAAGGAAGAGGGGGAGGCGCGACCGTGGGCCTCGATCGATCCAGACGCAGGTCACGTGCATACAGGAGAGCGAGGATGTCACTTGCACTGCAGGCTATCGTCCATCTTCTCCCTCCCTGCCTCCTCACCCGCTGCACCCGCCCCCGCCCCCGCCCCCGCCCCCGCCCGCCATGCCCGCAGGCACCGTCACGGTCCTCTCCGCGTCCCCCAGCGGCGTCTCGCTGCCTATCGGAAGCGGTGTACTGCCCCCGACCACCTTCCCCCTGCACTCCCACAGCCCGCTGCACGCTCGCCCCTACCACCCTTCCGCAAACGGCCACACGCCCTATCACGACATGCCACCATCCGCGGCCACGACCGCGAACGGTCACTCGCACACGTATCAGCACTACGCCGCCACCACGGGCCATGCACGCGCAGAGACGAACGGACGCGCACGGCCCAGCCCCTCGCGCGCGCTGCTCCTCCTCGACGTGCAGGTGAGCCGCCTCGCCGACCCGCCCCTCGGCGTGCCCGACGCCCGCGCCGTCGGCGCCAACATCACTGAGGTCCTCGCCGCAGCGCGCGCCTGTCCCCCGCCCGCGCGCCCGCGCATCATCCACGTCCGCAAGTGCGGCGCGCCGGGCGAGCCCGACGAGTGCGGCCTCCCGGGCTGGGCCCTCGTGCACGAGCCGCTCTCGGACGAGCCCGTCCTCGACAAGCGCAAGAACAACGCGTTCACCGGCACCGCGCTCGCCGACCTCGTCCCCCCTGACGCGGAGCTCGTCGTCGTCGGCCTCGAGAGCGACTTCTGCGTCCGCGCGACGTGCAGCGCCGCCCTCGCCCGCGGAAACGACGTCCTCCTCATCCGCGGCGCCCATGCTACGTACGACCGCATCGAGTACTGGGACGGCGGTACATCGACCCCTGCGGAGAAGGTCCAGCGCGAGATCGAGGAGGAGCTCGAGGAGGCCGGCGTCATCCTCCTCGACATGTCCGATCTCCGCAGCCTGTATGGCGAGCGGTAGTGCTGTGTCACTCGCGGCGGGGGCGCTTTGCCCCAGTGCGAAGGGAAGTCGCGGCCCGCGACCGGGTGCCCTGCGGAGTAAACTCGATGCATACACGATGAGCTATGTTTGCAAGACACTTACCCGCAATGAAGCTCGCCGCCGCCTCCCGCCCCGTTCCTCCTTCTATTTTCACTTATCACATGTTGGGTTCCTGGCTCTTCTCCTCCCTCGATGGTCTCGGTCCCTGGGTCCCATGCACGATACACGACACCCCATGCACACCACAGCGACGACACGGACCCGACGACACACCCCCGTCATCCTCACGCACGCACCTCGTACCATACACAATGTATCTTTAGACTGCTTTCGGATATTCTCCTAGTTGCGCTCTCCCTCTCTCGCCTTCCTCGTCTAGTATACTATCGTTTGTCGTAGATGCGGGTGAAATACAGGGTTGCCATGCGTTCTTGGTTTTCGCGGGGAAGCGCGGGTCGTGCTATATGCGTGCTTAGGAACCGGGCGGGGGACGAGACACCGAGGGCGATTGCGGGTGCGAGCGTAGATGTATGCGCGGAGAGAGACCGCGCCCGAGATGCGAGGTGGCGCCTCCCGTCGGCGGTGTCTTCTTTGCTCGCGGAGGGAGGGGCGTACCTTACTGGCCCCGGGACGAGGCCCGAGACACGGGGCGGTGCATGTGCCCGCGCGCACGGCGACGAGTAGGTTGGGATGGACAGGCGTGGAGCCACGATGCGGGCACCGTTGGGGTAGACTTGGACTGTAGAGTACGGCTGGGTGGATGCGCTGCGTACGTACGCGACGGTCTCAGCTCGGGATTTACTGGTATCCGGAGGGCGGTGGGGTCGGTTTTAATGGCAGAGGGCTTGGGGCACCGAGTTCCAGGGGAGCGGATACAGGGCCAGGAAACGTGTCGGCGCGTTATCTCTTTCGTGCGCCATGGGCTGGGGATGCGCATGCATGCGTAGTAGCAGGCCCGGCTGGTTGGCTAGACAGGCGTTCAAGCTCACTAGTAGCGGGATTTTTGGCGGAGACAGTAACGTGGCGGGGCCCCAGCGCGGCTGCACGCACGCTCTGCGCCGTATTCCGCCGCTGTCATCACAGAAAAGATGCTGAAGCTGGTTAGAATTTGTACTTCGTACCTTCAGACCAAGGACGCATATAGCTAGACCCTATCTGCCGGGGTGGATGTGCATACCGCCGTCCCAGTCCTTGCAATGTGTTGTCGAGAGCACTTCCGAGTCGTCGCGCCGACCCTACGTCTTCCTCCTCCGTGCCTGGCCGTCATCGGTGGCCCAGGGAGCCACTAGCCACCGAGCGCGAGGACAGGCACTGTCGAAAGTCTCCAACAGGTTTGTATGTATCTGATAGCAGAGTGCCAGCGAGTGCCAGGCGTGCGGGGTCGCCGCCTCCGAGTCCGAGTCCCGTCGTCGGGATGCGACGCGCGCCGGGCCATCCCGATCAGGCACTCGGATCACACTTTGGCGTGCTCCCGCCGCGCCTGCCGTCCGCGACACTTATACTGTGTTATGGCCAGCATATGTATCGTGGCAACGCGCAGGGCGATGCGGCGGCGTCGGGGCCGGGGCCGGGGCCGGGGCCGGTGGTAGATCGGAGTGAAGGGCGAAGGTGGCTGGTGGGAGCGAGAACGGGATGCGGGTGATGGGAGGAGGGAGAGAGCGGCGGACTGACGCTAGTAGGCCCGGCTTATGAGGAAAATCCTACGTCCGGCTGGCAAACGACGCGGCGATGAGATGGATGGTAATAGAGTAACTTAGCAGGGTAATGAGCGGCCGGGGATAGGCTGTCTACTTCCTTGACTAGATGAGGTGCGGCGATGGCATCTTTCCGTATTATGTGTAGGCGACCACGCGTTGCAGGCCTCATCTAGTGGGCCTGGTGGTCCGCGCACCTCTGGTAAGGCGGAAACCACGCACCCACCGAGAAGTCATGCGTAGAATGTCGTGTCGAGGTTGCGCTTTGCCTACGAATGGGAGCGGATGGCCGCTCTAGCACGCGTACGCGCGAATCGATGCAGACGTTCTGGCCTTTCCACAATGTTGGGGGGCTCGCATGTTCGGAACCTGATCGGGCAGACACGACACGTCGCCGGTGCTTCGCAGAGTTGGGGATCATCCCAACCACATGCCAAGAGCAGATCATGCCTCTTCGACGTGGAAGAGGCACACTGATATCCCTCTGCCAGCCCGGACCGACGGTCCATGAAATGCGATACATGATAGGCATCGAGCGATGCAAGGGAGGGGAGCTATAGATACAGCGATACAGCAAGCAGCGAGGATATGAGCCAGGGAGTACAGAGTGTAGCACGCACAGAAATCAGGGGAAAGGACAGGCAAAGAATCATCTTACTCGATGATGGCGGGGATGTAGAAGGTCAGGACGCCGCCGGCATCCGCGATCTCGCCCATGTACACGTACAAGATGATGCAGTGGTTCTGGCATATGCCTGCGAGCACCCGCGCGACGATCAGCACACGACACCCCGCCTGCACGAGACGCACGCCGACTCACACGCGATGGTCGTCGTCGACACGACGTGGCTGTTCAGGAACTTCTGCAGGCTCTTCACGTTCACGAGCACGCCGTAGAGCACTTTGGGGTCGCGCTCGTCGTCCTCGTCCGCGCGCTGTGTGCTCGGATCGTGCGCTGCACCAACGCCACCCGTCAGTGCCCGTGCACAGGTGCGATGTAAGAAGAAGGGCAACGCACCCATACGAGGGTTGGAGAGCCCGTGCCACGAGACGACGACGCTTGCGGCATCGGTCTGCGCGCGGAGCTGGAAGCAGCCCTCCCGGTTCGCGTACATGCCGATCATCTCGCCAGCGAGCGGACGCAGCCGCTCGGCGACTGCACGCACCTTCGCGAGTGGCGGCAGTATAATGTGCACCTGCGCGCGTCGGTCAGTATGCGCGAGGCGAAGGGAGGGGGAACGGACCTCAGGCTCGGGGCACATCGGCTGTTTCAGCCGGCTGACGTCCTCCCGCTTGAGGATGTCGACGCGGACGTCGTGTGCGATCCGCACGGGGCGCCCCAGGCGTGTTGAAGCATTTATCTCGAAGCTGAGCATGGCGACTTCGGTGCGCTTCACGAGTCTGGGGACGACATGAGCATCTATAACGGCAGCAATGGGGGGGGGGGGGGGGATAATGAGAAGTGCGGTAAACCGAGACAGACGTGGTACTAGCGCCTGACAGCCATTAATGCTATAACGACGATCAAGACTTCTGCCGCATGGTTTTGCAAGCGCATTCAAGAACAACTGCGCTGCAGAGCCTCAGAGAAGATGCGACCTGAAGCCTGTACGGACAACGAGGCACCCAAAGAGGATAATGACACACCTCACAATGACCTCAGCATCTCCCGAGAACGCCCCCTGCTGTCCCGATGGTGCCGCAGCTGACTTGAGCGCAGCGGCCAAAGCGTCCGTCGCGACGCCCAAGTATATCTCGTTGTCCGCATTGGACTGTATACGGTACTCGGTGAACAAAGACGGGACCTGAATTTGTCTGGGCAGCGGCGCGTGGGGTCCGTCACCGGTGTGAACGTGGGAGGGAAGCAGACGCACGACCAGACCTGGATGCTGCCCTCGCCCGCGTCGTTGTTGCAGATGATGTGCATCTCGCTCTCGGTGAACTTTACGGTGCAACGCTTCTGCAGCTTCTCCACCGCCTGGCTGATTTCTGACATGGTGTTCAGTGAGGTAGCAACGGGATAATGGGCTTTGACGTACTGTAGAACGTGGCAACATCTTCAATGTTCGCGCGAAAGCGCATTTCCGACTGATGAAGCAAACGCTGCGCCGCAAGGAGATGGCGGCAGAAAAGCAAAGATCGCATATTGCGCGCGACGCGCGATGCAGGCGGCTGATTAGGTAAGCCATGGATGACTTTACACTTTACAAACTCATCTTATGATAGAAAGGGTGCAGCTGAGAAAAGTATTGATTACTTACTAGTAGGGGTTATGTTTTTACACCTCTCTTCCTCCACAACTTACTCTGCAACATTCGCCTGCCAGTGCTTGGCCTGACTCGGACCGCGGCGGGCGCTGCGGCATCGTGACTGACGCGGTCACGTGCATGTGTCACACCGACCGACATTTACTGAGTATCGAGATGCCATGGCCAGACATCCCTTGGGCATGTTGGTATTGTCATCACTAGCTGAGGCACTGATCAAGGAGAACACCACTATTTTTCTGGAGAATGAATATATGTCGATAAGAGGACTTGTACGGAGTATCGTGTGCAGCGATGAGGCATCTTGTGAGGTTCTCACACGGTTTACACAAGAGGTACATACCAATTGATATCCACAATCGAAATGCACAGAATGCCCTATCTTGACTCTTGTTTATTGTACATACACCCACAGAAGCATAGAAAAGCGACTCGGGAGCGATAGATAACATACACAGTGCACACGACAATACTCGCACGCGGTGCGAGCTCAACCAAATGTCCCATTCCGTTCCGCCCCAGCGAATGAATACGTATAGAACCAAGCGCAAGACGAACCTAGCTGCCCTTCGCTTTGCTGTCGCTGTGCGACTGGCGCAACCCGCTCGATCTCGGCGGCGGCGGGGACAACGGGCTCTGCTGCGCGGCGAATGAGCTCCCGCCCGGCAAAGGCGAGCGGGGGAAGCTGTTTGTTGCCGGGTTCGGCGTCGGCGGGAAATGCGTGTACAGACCGCTCTGCGCGGTCCCAGGCGTCGGGGGCACAGAGAGCTGCCCAGAGTACGGCGAGCCCGCCGTTGCTGCTGTCGGGAACGACGGGTTCGGTGAGCGGCGGCCCTGCAGGGGCGCCGTCATCGGTACAGGCCCGAACGACGGCGAGTTCAGCCCGAAGCCGAGCCCGGACGACGAGCGGCGGTCCAAGGGCGGGGCACTCGGCGGGGGGCTCGTAACGCTCCCTGCGTACGGGGACGACGGGTACCCAGCGAACTGCGGGCTCGGGAAGCCACCGGAGACAGGCGTGCCCGCGTAACTCGAGTACGCACTACCGCCGCCGTCAGCCCAGCTCTGGTGGTGGTTGCGCAGCCGCAGGTCGGTGTTCCCGAGACGCTTGCGAATGCCGACCCCAACGCCGCTCGCCTCCACCGCGACGATCCCCTCCGCCTTGTCCGCGCCCGTAACGACCTCGACTGCGCGATCGGTAATGCGCACCGCGTACCCCATGCACACAAAGATGCCGCCGATTACGCCGACACACCTGTTTCGCCCGTCAGACAACGTTTGCTCGGCAGTTGTACAGGCACGAACCTTATCATCAGCTGGACAAGCGTGGTCGTGCGCTGGTGTATTTGGAGGGCCAGCGGTTCTAGATCGAACTTGAAGAAGATGCCGGGGGTCCCATGGTGGCTGTCTAGAACGCGAGTGTAGTGCGTCACGCTATATTGAGCCGTGTACAGGGGCGCGGACCGAGGGGCGATGTACGTCGTCGGGACAACGTGGAGGTAATATTGGTACGCCATGAACGCTTCGTGCGCAGCTGTCAGCCCAGAGAAGCAGGCCGATCTGGACGGGAAGCTTACGATCGTGCGCCAGCTCGAAGGAGTTGTCAAGTGGTTGCGTGATCTCCGGGAAGTATGGCCCGAAGGAGAACTCGGTGATGACATGCGACAAATTCATCACTGCGAGCAGTTCGGTCAATCGGAATCGAAGACAGAGGCAGCTAGGCTTACGATTGTGGTCGACATGTTCCCTCGCCGCATAGCCGTGCCCGATGGTCGTGACGTGGAGATTAGCTGGGGTGCATGATCGTTAGTTCGACATCGCAAAACAGCAGGATGTAGAGTGACACAGTTGAGGTGCAACACAGTCAGAGTTGTTATGATCCCCCAACTATAGGTAGCCAAGTCTAGTCCTCAACCGAAGAATCCGGCGCGCATGTCCAAAGCGTTCGGCAAGTATTAAACACTTCTTGACCGCATGAAGTCAGACCGCACGGCCGCCAGTGTCGCATTGTCTGAACCACAAACTACTGAAGGACCCCACGCCTCGGTCACCTATTGACCAGGGTCCATGGTTCGTGGTGTCAGGCACCGCTGCTAGTGGCAGGCAGACGTGGACCTGCGTCCGGATCCCTCCTCATGCATTGGGCGACTGAAGCGAATGTCCAGACACAAAACCAAAGCTCGCCAGGACCCCTGATCATTGAGAGCAAAGCCTCAGTCGCATCCGGGCGAAGTTGGGCACTTTGAGAGGGGGCAATATGTCTGGTTTTGTCCGGAGCTTTGGGCCTACTCGTCAGGCGAGCGTTGGCTTTCCCCCCGGAAATCTGCCGGCATGGGCGACGCCATCCGGACACGGGTCCACGGGTCCACACACCCTCAGCGGCGGTGGCTACCACCGTGGGCTACAAGCCCAGCCATGTGAGTGTCCAAGGACCCTAGGGTGGGGGGACCGTCGGTAGATGCCTGCTGTATAGTCTAGACGATGCGAAAACGGCGGTCCTCCTGCCAGACTGAATCCGCTCAAAAACGCGAGATTTCGCAGAGATTCCCCGGGCATATGTGCCAGAAGTCGAGAATCAGACTTCCCCACTGAGTATCAAGGGGCCCTCGCTCGCCCTTAGAGGGTACACTTGTTCCCCGCCCGGGGTAGGTACACCACGATGGAGCTCTCACATAGACGAAACGAGACGTGTTGTTTCCATCCCCAAGGCCTCAACCGGTCGCAAGCAGATGAGTTTGGTGACTGAGTGGGGTGGATGACCGAGGATACAGCGCCTGGTCGCGACAACTTGGCGGAAGGGCGGTATAGAAAGGAGCACTCACCCGTAACCTTCTTCGCAGTGACCGTCCCATAAATCCGACAAGCACTGCCGTCCTTCTGATAATTGTACGTCGGTCGGTATTGGTCTGTGCTCCTCTTCCAGAAAGAGAACATCCCACGAGATTTCCGAGACTGCGATACGGCCTGTTGAGCAGAGAGCATAGCCGCATGCTCCTTCAGAGACGTCGCCTGGCCGATGTCGAACTTGGTGCCTTCCCGGCGAAAGCGGTTGCTCAAGTAGAGCCGATCACCGACGGCGTCACGGAGGTCGACACTGAGGACTGTCTTTGCGTGAGCTGGACTATGTTGAGTGAGCAGCGTCTCTGGAAACTCACAACGACAAGGCATGTTGACCACCATATCCACGTTGATGTTCATGTCATTCCCGGGCTCCCTGTCCACGCTAAATTCGTGGTCCGGCCAGCCCCAGATGTACTCGCCGATGTCATTGAGCACGAGAAGGAAAGCGACAAGTGCGACAAAGACGGTGAGGAAGCCCCGGGACTCTGAGCGCGCCTTGTACGTGGTTGGGAGTTTCGGGAACGCATCGAATTGCGCGAGAGGGGCCGGGACAATTTCGTCGATTTTGTCGAGGATAGTGGGGGATCCGGGGCGGTCCTGAGAAGACATTGTGGCCAGCCTGCGAATGCAGGTGATGGAGCCTTCGAGGAGAACGTGGAGGACGATGAGCAGCGATGTAAAGTCGGCGAGACAGCGCAATGGCGACGTGTCCGCTAAAGTCACGTGTATCCATGCCTTGTGGCTGAAGCGCCGCTATTGCCGCTCTTCGACTTCACGCTCATAGTTTCAACTCTGAACTTTTCTTTGCAAAAGCTAAAGCTTCGTGCTGCTACATTCTGAAACTTAGACTCATCCTGAAACAAACGAAAGGACTCATCCTGGGCTCAGAACCTTTCCTCCGACTTCCTGGACGGTGAGCCGTATGACTTTGCTGTGCTGGCCCGCTGGTAGTGACGATCATTTGTTTTGATCAATCGCTGAAGTCAACGTCGATGGATAGCGATCTGTTGCATGATTTGACAGCACCCGAGCCCGAGGTACCACTCCCACTGCCTACAACTGTCTCTAGACGATCACTCCAACCCCGCCAAACCAGGGCTCGGTCATCGGGCTCAGCCTCTAGGTCGGCTACAAACTCTGCCCCCCAGTCACGCTCTACCTCCGTTGTTCGCTCGCATCTCGCCACAGAAACAGACGTGCGGGCAGACCTGGGCAACCCGCAACGTACGCAGGCTATTTCCGCACCTCTTGCCCAGTCTCCGCCACCTGTATTAGAGGACACTCCGCCCGATGATGCAGCCACGGAAGGCCCGCGCAAGCGTCGCAGATTAGAAGAACCATCAGGCAGCTCGACAACGACGTCACCGACATGTCCGACAATGAATGTTCCCAGAGAGGCGGCCGCAATGAATCCAGACGCGGGTGACACGATGATCACTCAATCAGAGCCAGAATTTGGCCTAAGCTCGTCCGTGGGTCATGGCAATACTAGCAACCCCAACCACGTCCCGGCCGGTGATAGTCGGATTGGATCGGACACGGCTTCCGGTACAAGCACAGCGGGGAAATCCAATGCTGCTTCTGCGGCTGCCGTCGAGCCTTCCCCACCCTCTATCGATCCAGCCTATCAGGCGATGGTGGCCGAGTCCAGCAGGATGGCGCGGCGGCGAGACGTGGTCATTGACGTGGACGCTCTCATGGATCACGAAGTCCCCGTCGCGGGCCCCTCTTCCGCCGCCCCGCGCCCCGGTCCAAGCAACATACCGAGTACGACTCCGCTTCCGCACGCACGGGCACGCGAGGCCGCGGGTGGTGCCGCGCCTGTGGGCGACGAGCCGCTCTCCGCGTACAGTTGCCCGGTCTGCTTCTGCCCGCCGGTCCGCGCGACCATGGCCCCCTGCGGGCATGTTTGCTGTGGCGAGTGTCTGTTCACCGCTATCAAGACCACAATGCAACGGGCATCATACACTGCTCCCGTGGGTGAAAGATTGATGGCACGGTAAGTCCGCTGAGCTTATGGCGAGTATGGTCCCACTGATGCTCTGCGTCGTTCGGCTGTGCGTATTCTTCCGTATCTCAACGCGGATACGGACTCGTACTTGGTTATTCTCCGGCTCGGAAGATGTCCAGTGTGTCGTGCACCTATTCCGGGGTGGGACGGCCAAGGCGGCGGGGTCATTGGCTTGAAGCCGAAGCTCGTGTACAGCCTCTGAGAGTCGTGGGCGACCCGCGTCCTCACAGACACACAGGCTCGTACTTTGGACATCGGTCCCGTCGGTAAGCTTGCAATTGTAGTAATACTGGTCCAACGCCGCGTCCCGTGCTGTAACTGAGGCATCATCGCTACCCAGAGTCGAACTGTGCCTAGATTTTAATCAAGGTGGATGCGCCGTGACGTACTCACTGCCATTGCAATCGATCTACCGTATCCTCGATCCTCCCATGTTGCTTTCTCTTCTCGCAAGGGATTGAATTGTGCACCGCAGCGGCATCAAATTCGAGGGCCAGGGGTGTAAGATGTCTGTCAAGGACGGCCGTGGCGCTAATACTAGTGCACGCACAAGGCGTCTAATATGCACTTTACACCAATATAGGCCGCGCTCCGTTTGGTATTGGTGATTGACATACTTACTGGTCAAAAACGAGAAGCGCAGTAAGATACACGATCGTCTCGCACACTGGAGGTCTCTCACTGAAGGTCTCTCCTGTCCCAGGTGCGATATGTGGCCTGACCGCAAAGGGCAGCTGAATGGTACTTCTAGCTCTGGCACCACGGGAAAATGATGGAAATAATGAAGTCAGTAGCTGCCATCTCGAGCTTTTTGTTTGCTTCTGACCGGCTGATTACGACAGAGAAGAACTGAAACGCGCTTCCATGTGTCCATAGTCACTCAGGGCTGCGCTTTAATGATTATGCCAATTGCCAGCCGCCGATCTCACTATGAATGCACGCTCGAACAGCGATTGTGTACAGCTCGCGACTGACAGGCAGGTCAGAGTAGTGCAGCGAAGATGCCAGGTGCCTGGCACCCTGCAGTGTGCGCAAAGGCCACTCGATCGCTTCGCAGGCTGCTGATATCACGCCACTGCACGATGCTACTGCCCCCCGGGTCTCGTGTTCCACACAGCGCTGTACTAAACGGAGAAGCTCAAGCATACCACCGAATCACTCATGTATCAGCAGCCTCCCTGATTTATAGGTCACAAGTGAGTTCTTGTCTAGACTCCGCGGCTTCTCGGTGTGTTGGTCATTCTGAACGTAGTGCATGTGGACTCGATGTGCCCATCGGGGTACGAAGCGCCGCGTCGTTCTATCTGTCGTGATAATCAGCTAGAGGACCGCATTGTGAGCGTGAACTAGCCGCGGGCCGTGGAGGAATACGATTCCTGAATGCCGTCGGTTCTCCTGATGGGGGGCAGTGGTCGCTGAGCTCTTGCACAGAGCAGTCCGGCGATTGAGTCACGGCGCAGTTGAACGTTGTGTTTCGTATGACAGCCTTCCCCAACGCCGGGTAAGAAGACTAGCTGTTGGGGAAACTTTACGGAATAGCCGCGGGCCACAGAATACTGCCATTAGCAACGATGTATGAATTATTTTGGCTTTCATACCGCTACTAGTTTGAGACAAACTTACGATAGTCGCGGACATGCTGACGGGTGCTATGTTGCAAGCCAGCCAAGCTCCGCCGCTTTGGAGGACCGCGAGCCAGTCAGACGATTCGGTATCCCGATGGTGTAGATGTAATCTCCGCTTCAAGTGCAGAGCGACGCAGAACCAAATCCTCGTGTTCTTTCATCTACTCACTCCCTGCCCCTCTCTGTTTCAATCCTATGCAACCGCCATGTTATCCGCTATCCACATCAATCGGGATGTCTGGCTGCTAAAGTGCGAGCGGCTCTTTTATCGCAATGCCATTTTGACTTGTGTCATGTCCAATGTGACAGAATTGGACCAAGAAACGATCCCAACTTGCCGCCGGTGTTTGTCTAGTTAGGACAGCCAGGTAGCCCGATCTTTGACCGTGTTGTCCGTGAACCACTTGCTTAAATGTGATGCAAGCTAGGTTCGATGTCATGAATAGCCTTATAATGCTGCACTGCATGCGGAGCGGATTGGAAAGTCTGTCGCAAAGCTACCTCATTCGAGGTAGTGGCTACAAGATGCCTGAGACGGGCCTTGAGTCCATGCCCAGCAGATGTGGTGGGCGAGTCATGGTGCGGTCAATACTCTTTATATCGCTACCAGCCTTTCGGTACTCACATGTCTTTTGCTACTCTAGACTCATCTGCATCGACATATCGTTGTCGCCGACACGTCCTAAGTGGCGCTGAAGCTCGGCCAACAACCAGCTCGACATGCGCCGCTAAACCTAGGGGCAGTTGACGTGAAACCATCCCCGACACACCGTAAGCCTCCGGAGAGACCGGCCACCTCACGAAACATGTTTTGGTGGAGTGCTGGCTCTATACTCCTGTTCAACCGTCTAGATGAAGTACCGCAGTGCAAGACTAGTATGCCGGTCCCCTGGTCCGAGTCCAAGCTGCCAGTGCCGAGCACGAGTTGTCAGCCTCATGCTAACTGACTCTCGCCACAAAGGTAGTCCGGTTGACATACTGATAGCGCGCTCATCGACATCAAGCAGACACAGTTTGACCCGTACGCGCTACGTGTGACGCGCTGTCTGCCATCGACCTGGACGCCGTGCAATGGCGGATGTCACTCGGAGGCTCTCGAAACGCCCCGTCCCGTCAGACGAAGGTTGTGTCTGTACAACATCTAAGTTCGTCGCTGAGGAAGAGGCCCCCCCCGCTGCCCACCTCGATCGCGAACTCAGCACTCGACGGGCCAACATCTGTTTTACGGTCTTCACTTGCATCGGAAGAGTCCGAAACCCTTGATGGCAGTCCTGAATTGCCGCCGGCGCCCCGAGTTACTGTAAAGGGCATCAGCCGACGGCGGTGCCTTGATGGGATTGCCGCCAAATTGCCGCTCACGTAACGACCGGAGAGGGGAGGGTGCCAGCGGAGCTGGGAAGACTTCGCTCCTTCGTGAAGACCGTACGGCAAATCGGTGATTGCGTGTGCGTCGTCTTGTCTGAATGCTGCCGTGCCATACACGTATCTCCAATAGTGGTGGTACGCCACCGGGTTCTGACTCCCCCGCTCCGCTTGTTACGGCCAGACTAGCAGCGCTGTTGGACTGGTCGCAATGCATCCGTCTCCTGAAACGTGGTTACTTCGAAGCTCGTCGTACAAGGACGGTGGCCAGCGCGTCCTCCGACTCGGGCATGCTCACGCTTTGCCAGCTTCCGATTCTCGTCCTACCTCAAAAGGCAAGTTTTTGATGCTGTGAAAAGTGGCAAGCGTTTTGATGTGATGTCGCTGAATGGCTGACGACCGGGCTGTATCCTAGGTTCCCATCGTACGTTATGTGAGGGCCCGTCCCGTTTGGTGCCTCTTATAATATATCTTTGGTATTCCTACATAGCCCATTTGATGATCTCTCCGCCATCGTCACGGCGGAAAATGGCGAGTAGCCAGCGGGCTGTGCAGAGCTTGTTACTATCGGCAGGGAGGTCGCCATATCATAGTTGCAGGAAGCGCGAGCAGTTGCATCCCCTCCCACACAACGTTCGATACGCAGGTATGTCCCATCCGTGCTTTCGGTCGTCCCCGGCCAGTGGCTAACAGTACGTCACAATGCAAGGCGGTTGCGCAGCTACCCCGTACCCCCTCGCCCACCCTATAGACATCCTCACCGTTACACTCCGTTATGTCATCCAACATGAATGCAGACGATCTCCCTTGGCCCGAACTGGGTAACGTTTCACGTGGGGCGACCAGAGGTAATCAAGGACAGAAAGGCGTTCTGAGCCCGCCCGACGCAGAAGGCCGCTGCGTTCTACAATTACGGGTGCAACCAGGCGTTCTCGCAGTTCGCCTCAATCGACAAGCAAGCGACTGGTACCGCACACTCGACAGCGAAGTCACCCGTGCGCTCAAGCTCACGAAGACGTATTGGAGAAAGGCTAGGAGACGTCAAGATTATGACGCTCGTGCCGATCAGGATCACATGGAGCTGCACGAGTGGCTTCAACAACTGAAGGACAAAGTCATGTCCCATCTCGAACTGCTCATGCAGAAGGGCGAGATCCAAGGCCCTCCATACGTTATGCCGGACAACCTGGAGCTCACGTTCCTGCGGAAGTTCATCGAGCGACAAGCGGCCGGCATCCCCCACAACCCACGCCTGCGGCGAACCTACCTGCACACGAGTACTGGCGAGCAGGAACAGTCGGCTGTTCGCCTGCAGCATCCAAGCGCATCCGCACCGCTTGCGTCTGGCTCTGGCTGGCAAACGGCGGACGAAGATGGTGCGTGGGGATCCTGCTTGCTTGCGAAAACTCGTTAACACAGCCTAGAAGATCACGACGACGAGGGCGGCACTTCACCAGGCTCCGGGACAACAGATGATATCCATACCGTCATGCACGACCTTGATATTGCCCGTACGTGGTGTAACTTCCCTGTTGTTCATGCTGATTTAGCCTCTTCGCTAGGGACCCTCCTGGGAAATGCACGGTCAGAGCTCACTCGCGCTCGCAAAGCGTCTCAGGAAGCCTTGGCGACCTACACGACATGTCTTGACGTGGAAGAGAGGGCTCGGCAGCAAGTCCTGGCAGCAGAGCAGCGGCGGGACACCCTAGGTAGTGCGGCTGTCATTCCTTCCTCTGGCGAGTGGCGGCTGAATATCGTCGTAGTATCGAGGCTCGTCAACAACTATCCTGCGGAGGCGGGCGAAGGTGTGCCAGATCCACGCATCCGAGTCGGCATGCGCTAACCGGCGCGAAGCCCTGCAGACTACGCGATCTTCTCCGCGAAACCAGCTTTTGGCCAATGCTGCAATGCAACAACGGCCAATGTCAAGGCCAAGCACCAGCGATTCCCGTGGTAGCGGCATGAGCCCGATGTAGGTGGCCTTTCGCGTCAACCCCGTAATTAGCTGATGTTTTGAAGACCTAATAATGTCATCATGACCGACCATGCGAACAGCTGGCGAAACATGCGAGATATGGCATGGACACAAGTAGATACCATGGGCGCGCAGATGGCGCACAATCATAATGTCGCAATGATGGACGAAGTGCGTACGATGTCTGAGTGAGTTGCGATCGCATCTGAGGAGTTCGTTTGAGCAGAGTCTCGCTGCGTCATCGCGGGAGCATGGGATGCAGATCGATCCCATGAGTGCCGATCGGAAGCACCCTCGAAGCTGGGAACCTCTGCCAGGTACGTTTGCTTGTCTGATCGTGTTCGCTGACTTTGTTCGCTTACCGATCCCGGATCCCAGGGCGCGATGTGTTCGAGGTAAGGGTCCATGTACACGCCGGGTATACTTGCTTACGATACCGCAGGACATGGCGTCTCTACCCCCAATGAAGCGTCAACAACTCTCTGGAGGTGCGATGCAGTCGACGAGCTCGCTCACGTCCTCGTTCCGTCAAACCGGCATGCCCATGGCAGTATCGGACCAACAACGCGTGGATCATGGCGTTCCGTTCATGTCAAGTACTCAACAAGCAGGACATATGGGCAACATGTAAGGCCGCGTGCCCTGCTATACTTCCCTCCGGTGCGCTTGACCGCCGTCGTGCGCCATCGCCCAGACTCTTGTAGTCGCTGGTCCTAGGCGCCTTTCCCTATCCATCGCATCGGCTCGAACATCACTTGCGCACGGACCAGCCGATACCTTTTAGCTCTCGATTACGCTCTGCGAATGCATGTTGGTCTCGAACTAGGTTGTGTCCCTAGGCGTGTTCCTCGGACCGAACAGAAGCACCCCTAAGTGAGCGCTCCGTAAATGGTAACATGGGATGATTTGACCGGTACGACTCTATTGCTCCCTAAACAGGTCGCTGGTTTCGCCGTGCGGTATCAGATTGCGCTGTGGTTTCTGGATGCCTACAGACCTTGGTGAATATGGGGCACATGCAGTACTCTTCTGGAGGTGTCCTAATAGTACTGTCACGCAAGTCAGTTGCACTTTCATGCGTCGGATGTCTTGTCGGCGGCGGCACGAGCATGGGATACGTCGAGGCTCTCTCTGATCATATGCACTCCCATTCACTCACCTGGTTCGTTCCGTTCTGTCATTCTGTTAACTGAGACTTAGTGAAGCAATGGTGTCGGTGTGACTGATAGACCTGCTTCCCAGTGTCAGCAACGGCGTTGTACGAGGGATCGACGATGGAAGCGTTTACCGTGTCGACCGGCCCCATGCCTGTGTTACTCGCAGAGTGGAGCCGACATTCCTCGCCGCTATCCGCATGTTAAGCTGTTCAGGTACGTTGCCTTGCTGCCTACCGGTACCCGGACGTTTGCTCATGCATTAGCGGCTTATACGTGTCGGGCGTGCTGCCCATCCGCTGTGAGTCTCCGCGGGACTCTGTACGAAACATGAAGGTCTCCCGTACGCACATTTAGACTGCATAGGGTGAGATGACATGCTGTGCAAGTGTTCCGCGGTATGACTGGCTAAACGCGAAGCTTACGCAATGACGGTCACTTCCGAGCACCGCATTCGAGGTAGCGAGGCCATGTTCCCATACACGGGGCAAGATGGCGTCCGATACAGCGCTTATGTAAGCGCATATGAAGATACGATCTTGCCCGGTATGGTAACTTTGCTAGCTCGTGTAGAAGGCGTGTCTGTGGTGTCGAGCAGTGCATTTCATGGCGAGCCCAGGGTGACTGACTTCCCCCGGCTCCTGCTTTGCGATGGCTGTCCAAGTGCGCCCTCCCCCGTACCCAACGCCGAATTTTGCGGGCCACCGCATCGACGCTCTGACGGCCGATGCCTATCACAGCCCCCGCGTCATCCATAGCTTTAATCCCCGGTCCAAGGCAATTGTCTCGTATGTGCAGGCATTTATATGTCTTCAGAACACAGTATGCGTTGAGCTTCGCTTCCTTTTCTTCACCCGTCACTCCAGCTTTGATACTTCGCGTGACAAGCACGTGCGGTTGACCATCTATATGTTGAACTTCTACCATTTCAGGCGTTATCTAATCAGGCTTGCCTGATATGGACTATTTGTGTTCTGCAACGCTACGTACCGTACTGTACGCTTACTTTCCTTTTTCGCTCTTATCTTATCTGCAGGACTCGTTATCTCTCGTCCTGATTCAGTAGATTAGATTACGGAC
>KE504284.1:8648-39539 GCA_000344655.2 Fomitopsis schrenkii | reverse complement strand
ATATGATACATATTCTTCCATATGACGACACACGCGTACATTTTGGACCTTTGTTTTTTCTGGACTTGTCTTATCTCAGCATTGTTACTTAATGGTACTTTGATGCATATTGAGTCTTAACTGAAACATAAAAGTAAACCCAGTTTTTCCTGATGTGGACCACTTAGGACTGGTCCCTCTTGCGCCAGTCCAGTCCAGTCCTTCCAAGGTCAGTCCTGGTCCAGTCCCAGTCCTTTTCCAGTCTTTGGACTGGACTTTCAAACACTACAAACGAGCACAAAACCCTCCACACAAAACACGTGTGCGGGAGACCGAGGAATGGCACAAGGGCTCCAACGGGGTCAAGGGCTGCGCTCAGGAAAGAACAAACTGTGGGGGTGTTGGGGGGTGGTCTAAGATGGAAGGAGGAGTACGGGCTAGTTTCCACAGCGACGGAGTACACTTGCAATGAGTGATGATAGAGCGCGATGAACGATGACTTAGCAATGACCTCGCGATGACTTGCGAGCCGGTGCTTTGAACTGAACAGTGCGCAATGACCTACGTACGGGCAAGCAAGTCAAGCGAGTCTCAACGACGAACAGACGTGCAAATGTGCAGGAAATGAGAGGGTAACGGTCTCTGATGTATTGGGGGAAAAGTCTAAGGTAATGTACAGGTGGACATGCCCAGCCGGAACAAACCAGCCAGCACGTATGAATCACGTCATGATGAGAAATATTGTCTGAGAGAACACACAACCAATCACAAAAATCAGAAACATTGCACGACAGTCCGGGGGGGCCGCGACATGGCCAAGTACCATGTGCGACGAAGGCGATACACACAGCCATGCTCTGATGGAACCTTCGAGAGTGCCTGACAGATGCCCGTCAGTGCAGGGTTATGAACCTGGGCCATGGAGACAAACTCCCCAGACACAAGCAACATGGCCCTCACCGAGACAACCATAAATGCTCACCGCATCTGCTTCACAAGACTTATCAATGTCCTGCTGGCTGACACCGCGATTGAACCACAGTACCAACCCTCCAGGTTGCGAGAGTGGCTAGCCTGGGTGCATGGCGCCCGCTGGCACCTGGTACGTTGCTGACGTGTCCTCAAGAGCTGTTGCTGACCGCAACAATAGCGCGCCGTACTGGAGTTGTACTGCCATGTCACCGCCGCCGAGCCTGGTAGCCTTCCGTTGCCATTCGCATACTGCAAGATCAAAGAGCTGATGGACTACTTCGACGAGGTCTTCAAGGATCGTGACGCGCCCGAGATCGAGAGGGTCGGAGTACCATTCCCGACGCTTGCCTGGTCCAAATTGGCTGTCCTCTATAAGCAGACACAACTGAACAGTCCCCTCACCATAGGACTGCCCATGTATATGACGGTGCCCATGTACCTCGACGACTACTGCGCCTTGCCGACGATTGTGCACGAGATGTCCTGCTTGGTCAACCACTTGCTCGAGGCGAGTTACAACAGGCCATCTGAGCCGACCAACGGTCCCGACGATACGATGCCCACGCTACAGCCGGATCCCGCGACGAACCGTCTGGGTCCCAGTCTGCTCGATACACTGCGTGCTTTGAACACTCCGACGGGTCCGCGACGGGGTCAGGGTGGATTTGCTCGAGGGGGAGGCTTGCCGAGGAACGCCGGGCAGCCGTGGGTGTGGCCCGCATCCCTTTGTACCCTGCCGCGGTCAGAAGTAACTATGGCTCACGGTGTCCGGTGCTAGCTAGTTCGACAATGCGACCTAGCTTCTACGATTGACGTCCCGAGTGTGCGACTTGAGATACTACATGCGACGAGTCCGCGATAGGCCGCAACGGTGTGTTCCCGTTGATGCGACTCTGCTGCATCTGAGCCCGGAAATTGCACCTCGGTAAGAGACGCGACACCTCGGTAAGAGACGCGACACCCCGACCAGAAGCCAACTGCGACCCCGGCCTGGTGACTCTGCGACATGTGATGGCCTACTCAAGTAGCGACCCGAAACGGAGGCAAAGCTCTCAAACGGCTAGGTTTGCATTGTCGAACTAGCTACGAGACAGGCCATGGTGCCTAAGGCAGCAGCGACCCTTCCTACATGAAGGGGTTGTTGTTGCAATGCAACCTGTTACACCCTCCCCTAATTGCGGAACCTCCTCGACCGCGGCGCAGACCTGTTGGAATGCTGCGCGCTGGAATATTGTGCGCACTGGTCGGTGGAGCGTCACAACCGGTGAGAGTGATCCCTTCAACGCGATCGGTAAGCCTGCGGAGCTCCAAGGTATGGCTCCGACTGTCGGCCAGAAGGCTATCAACTAGGACCGCGATACTGTGTAGCAATGACGGAAGACTATGGAAGTCATCGAGGTACATGGGCATTGCCGAGTACTGCGGCGGATCGGCGGGCGTAGCATCGCAGGCGCGATTCTGGATCTTGGTGACCGAACTCTCTGACCAAGCGAGTGTCGCATAGGGCATGCCCAACCTCTCGACGGTGATCAGAGTATCCGACTGGAAGACACTGTCAAAGTAGTCTAGGAGTTGCGTCACAGGAGCCACGGCAAGTGGCGACGGCAGAGCATCAGGCTCGTGCGCGACAACTGCGCAATACGACTCGAACAGAGCGCGCTAGGGTGCGATCAGTCGCGACATGTTGGAAATGCTAGAGCACAATGTACCAAGTGCCAGCGGGTACCATGGGCCCACGCAAGCCATTCGCGGTCGTTGGACGCGCGGTAGCGGGGCTCGACAGCAAGGACGGCGCAGAGTACGTCGAGGAGTCGCGAGAAGCAAACCCGGTGAGCGTTGATAGCGGCGACGTTGTGGGACATGTTGTTTTGCGGATGTGGGGGCATCTCCTCCTTACTCGCGACTTCATAGCCTCGGCGGTCTAGTCGGGCTTGGATCTAGCCGGGAGCCAAGTTGCGCGACTCACGGGTGGCGCGGGCTACGGCGGGGACCTTCGGGATATGGGTCGGGCTTGGCGAATATGCGCGACTTTCGCCTATGATTTGTGATTGGTTGCTGTGGCTGTTTCGGAAGATGTTCTCTGTGTTTCTGTATTTATTGCACTGATCAGGTTGGACCAGTTGCGCGCGACGATTCCTGTACATTACCAGGTGGTTTGCCTCTGAATAGACCAGATTCCCCCTCCCCTCAGTGTTAGCGTCAGAGCTCGGCTCTGCGAACTGTTGAGACCTCTCCCCATGTTGCGACTCACCTGCATTCACTGCGACTTCGCGTACCTGCGTACCTGTGATTTGCGACTTGCGTGATCCTGCGTCTGGGACTGGGACTGCAACACTGTGACCCGCTATCGCGACCACTCTCCGTAGTCCCTCCCCTTTCGACAGTTGCAGTTCGCCGTGAAGGGAACTCGACCTCCACCTCGCCCTTCACACACACACCACCCCAGCCTTGTCCTCAAGGCCCTTGGCTGTCTCATTGGTCCCTTTAGAGGAGGTTTGGACGCATCACCGTGCCGCGACAACTGAGACGGTGTGCGCTGATGCGCTTGCTAAAGCGCATGATACACAATCCCATAGCCCCGCGCGGTCCCGGTGGCCCCGCTCGCAGTTCAGCCTACAGCTCGAAAAGAGCCGGCCCGACCATATCGGGGTAGAGCCACAGCTCAGGTGTATCAGCGCGCAAAAGTCTTGCACGGGAGTAGTGCACGTGCGGTCTTCGTGCGACCACATTCCGGAAATTGCAAATAAATCTATTCTATTAGCTAGAATATATGGAAAGGATTCGCTTGACACATCTATAACAAAAAATTGGAGGATTTTGCCTTTGGTACCAGTAGGATGAGGGGAGGGTAGATGTACCCCCGTGGGAACTTGTGATGGGCAGGTATGCAGCAAGCATCTTTGAGATGTTTGAGCTCCTACCACCACACCACACATCCACTCATTGCCAAACTTTTTTTCTGAGCTCACCTCACCATGGCACCTTACACACCCACCAAAAAGAGGGTAATTTGGCATGATATGAAGCAGGGTGATCATCCCATTGACATTGCACACAAACTCGGCCTCGACCCTTCCACTGTCCGCCGAAACTACAGAAAGATGGAGGGCCCTAGGAGAGAATCAGGTGAGCCCAACTTTTATTATCAGGCCCCTCGGTCAGGTTGTCCACGGAAACTGGGTGATCGTGGAGAGTGTCGAGGAGCTCGTGCCATCACTGGCGGCCGTGTTCGTGATGCTACCCACCTTCAGAGGGAGTTTTTCAATCATGTCTCCCCTTCAACCACCTGTTGTATGCTGTGCCGCCTTGAGCTGCATGGCCGCATTTGCCGAAAAAAGCCCTTGCCGTCAAAAATTCACATTATGAAGAGAAAGATGTGGGCAAAGGAGCACAGTGGCTGGTCTGAAGAAGACTGGAAATGTGTCGTCTTCACAGATGAGTCAAAGTTCAATCTCTTTGGCTCTGATGGGAGGATGTACTGCTGATGGAGGCCTGGGGAGGAGTTTTTGGAGAGAAATGTGCAGAAGAAGGTCAAACATGGAGGAGGGAGTCTGATGGTGTGGGGCTGCCTTACACAACATGGCACAGGTCGGCTTCATCGTGTCAACAGACGACTCAATGCAGTCCAATACTGCAAAATCCTCACGGAATCATTCCTACCTACCCTTGATGATCATAATCTCAGGGTTTCCGACATCATATTCCAGCAAGACTATGACCCAAAGCACACATCATGTCTTGCTCAGGCATGGTTCAAGGATCATGCAGTCAAAGTCCTCCCATGGGCACCATCTTCCCCCGACATGAACATCATAGAACATGCTTGGGACCTTGTAGACCGACGTCTACGTGCCCGGAGCACATTGCCAAGCAATCTGGAGGAGTTATGGGTCGCATTGAAGGAAGAGTGGGAGAAACTAGACCTTGAAAGTGTTCAGAATTTGTACTCATCCATGCCTTGTAGAGTAAATGCTCTGCAGTGTGCAAAGGGTAGTTACACTAAGTACTGATACACCTGTATATTTTTGACCTTTATTGAAGCCCAAACTGTGATGCTATATCTTGCAGATGTTGTCCTCCTGGCCATATAAGTGACCCATCACAAGATTCCCACCGGGGTACATCTACCCTCCCCTCATCCTACTGGTACCAAAGGAAAAATCCTCTGATTTTTTGTTATAGATGTGTCAAATGAATCCTTTCCATATATTCTAGCTAATAAAATAGATTTATTTTGCAATTTCCGGAATGTGGTCGCACGAAGACCGCGCGCGCTACTCCCATGCAAGACTTTTGCGCGCCACTGTATACGGTGACACCACACCCCGGTACTATATAGCCTCATCGTGTCTGGGTACGCGAAGCGTACAAGATCGCTTCTCATAGCGCGTAGGAATGCCGTGAACGGCGAATATTCAAGCCTATGGACTCGGAGGCAGCAGCTTCGCCAGGAGGGCGTTAACGTCGACATTTCCAGGCTTTGGCCAGCTCCCTTCGGGTGGTAGCGCATCGTCCGGCAGGAGCGACCAGTTGGGAGACGGGGTTGCACGGATGTGGGAGAAGTCTTGGACGGCCAAGTTACCCTATACCCTTACGATTTAGCGAACATCGTGACCATTGAAGACGTTCAAAGCGACATACAGACAACTCATCACTCGTTTGTTGGAGGAATTGAGGATACGTCGCGAACCGAATGCCTTTGCAATGCTCGATGATTGGGTTTGACGCCGCTGAGATGTATACGTCCGTCTGGGTCGAGGTGTGCATGCGATACTGGGAACAACAGGTTCATCTCCCCCAACGCGGCAGTGGCAGAAACGAACGAACCTGATGGCATCCCAAAGCGAGGGTACATCTCGACAGGTCATGTAGTAATGCACTTCCCTCAACTATAGGCATAATCAGCACGCTGTTCTTCACATCGCGGACATGCAGAGCGGTAATCTTGACGTTGCGGGCAGGCGCATTGCCGTCCAAAGAAGGTCCAGGAAGCATGTAGACAACGCAGTGGTCCAGATCGGAGATACTGAGGTCCGTAGCAGTGGCCGAGCCGGGGAGGGCGGAGAGGTCGAGGAACTCGTGGTTGCGTCCTGAGATGACCACGCCAGTAAAAGCGGATGTGTTCTCGGCCAGCTTCACTGGTAGAGTGCTCTGTTTCATGGAGGACGCGGATGTCGATGCTGCAGATGGATTCGCTTTCCGTTTGAACGCGAACTTTGGCTTTGGTGCAGCGGCCGTTCTAAGCTTCTCAAGAGATGTTTCGATATCTTTCAATCGCTGCAGATGGTTCGATGAGATGGAGCGGAACACCTGGCCAGCCATGGTACTCACGAGTTCACATTGCCTCTGGTCATAGCTAGGCAGAAATCCCGTTGCATCAGTCAACCCCTTCCTCAACTTTGCGAAGTCCGATGACAACTGCTGAACAACGTCTATGCCCGCTGTACTGGATTGCGAAATCCGAGATGCAAGGTCTGTCCAGATCGTACTTCAGAATTATGGTCGCTCAGCCGATACGCAGAGCGGCAGACCAGAGTGCGCCGTATTGAAATGAAGGTGAAATTCCTGAGTGAATTCCTGATTTGTCTTGTTCATCGCAATTAGTTTGACAAGGCGGGAAAATACGTTGATATCGGATACTCCTAGCCGAAGTAGTTGGCTGTGAGGATAGCGTAAAACCTAGAGAATGTAGGACTTGGTTGTGTCGGAGACAAGTCAGACAGAGCGGTACTCGGTCACGGTCACTCTGTCACGGACATACCTCAACGGCGAGAGGCGCGCTCATGCGGTCGCTGTGGCCTTCACCTTCGTCGTCTTCCTTGCTTCACAGATCTCAAGAACCACCTCACACGCACTCAGAGACAGCATGGCTGACACTGAGATGGATGTTGATCCCCCTGCGACGTCGACCGGCAAGGCAGTCGACAAGGGCGACGCGAAGAAGCGATTCGAGGTGAAGAAGGTACGAGCGTTGTCTCTCGACTCTCGGAGGCATCTCTTTACTGATCACCATGGATCGTCCGTATCTCGGGGTGCACTAGTGGAACGCTGTCTCCCTCTGGGCTTGGGGTGTGTGCAGAACTTAAAGCACCGGTCGTGTGTGGCGTGCTAACAAACCGTTATCCTTGTAGACATTGTCGTCGACAATTGTGCTATATGCAGGAACCACATCATGGATCTCTGTGCGTATGACGCCCTGGCCTGCACCGTGACAACTGTCACTGACGAGCAATAGGCATCGACTGCCAGGCGAACCAGGTCTCGGCGACCAGCGAGGAGTGCAATGCTGCATGGGGAATCTGCAACGTGAGTAGCGTCTATGGGATAGGGACAAAGTTCTCTTAGTGTTTGTCTACTGTAGCATGCTTTCCACTTCCATTGCATCTCGCGATGGCTCAAGACTAGGAACGTATGTCCCTTGGACAACCGCGAGTGGGAATTGCAGAAGTATGTCGAACCTTATTTGCGCTCGGCCCCCATCCTGATCCCATCGCAGGTACGGCCGATGAATGCACTTCACGCCTTCCCTCTAGACACGCCGCTTTGTATCTTGTACATCACCTCACGTTCTCGAGTCCTCGGTACGATAAATGTAAATTCTGCATTCGATGAACGCTACTTCTGTGATACAAGGGGGACGCTTCATGAGCCAGTAGCAATGCCCAGCTCTCACATTCGCCACTTGATTCATGGTGTCTCTATGATTGCATAGCCAATGGGTCAGTGCATTGATCGTGCTCACCGTAGTGAGCGCGAAACATGCCAATCGTCGTTCGGTACGTCTTCCTTGGTTTAGGTTGTACCATCGGGGTTGGGATCATGCGTACGCGGAGGCCCCAGAGGGCGTACGTATACCGAAGGACTGATAATAGCGTGACCTGCAGAGCGAATATCTTTCTGACCATGACCACAATGACATACTGTGGTTCGCCTGGGCAGCAAGAACGAGCTACCAACCTACCCAAAGATGATGTACACAGCATTCTAGTTTATGCACTTCTTCCTCTCTAGCTTTGTCCAGCCTGCTATGCTAATTCTGTGCGCTTGCAGGTGGATCGACCTGACGTTTCCTGGTCCGCGTCCTTGGTTGACTGGAGCTTCACACACGCGTCGCGAGTATACCGCTGAGGCATCAACGTTCAGGACCAAGACGAGTAACGCAATTCCCTGGGCTTGAGCGCAGACCTGCATGGCTACATTGGAGAGGTCGTCGTTACAGGCGCGGAGCTGTCTTGGTTGGTTGGGAAACGACTTGGGACAAGTTAATATGCCTCCCAGACTCGACGACCTTCTATTGCCGCGCTCAGCGAGGGGCTCCGGCTCTTCCCAGGGCTCAAGAAGCTAGCTAACGTAAGTACGCCTCTCCCTCCTCGACTGCTGGAGTACCCGCTGGCCACCGATATAGCTGGACCTCGGAGATGTTGACCCCACCGGCCCTCATCGAGGCCCTTCAAGTAACCCTATTCAACTGCTTGCTCTCCGTCGTGCGATACCCCGGCACCCGCTGCCCCCGAGGCCAAACCTCACATATGTCCACGTCACTGCCCACCAGTCCGACTAGAACCCTTTACTCGCTTTCCAACGGGCCCTCCTGTGGTCGCCGTGCCTCCGCAAGCTCGACGTCGGCGTGATCCACCGGACCGGCAGCGTAAGCCGGTTCTTCGAACCGCCGCTCTTCCTACAGCACGTTCTCTCCTCCAACACGGCCGGTGGCAGGGCTGACAACTGACCACCGTGACGATAGAAGGGCTCACCCTTCGCGATACGTGACGGGGCTCGAGGGAGGATGCGTTGAAAGGTTGCCAATTCTGTACACCTTTCTCTCAATACACTCAACACGGACTGAAAATCAAAAAATCCCAGCGGTGCCAGAGTATCACCATAGTCCGCTGTGCAACATCACTTTGTAACGGAACATCTCGACCCCTCAGCCTTGTGTGCAGGTTCTGATATATCAGTCGTGTGCGTTCTGAGCTTTTCACTACAGCTGTACAAAATACCACGGAGCGCATACTGCAGCACGGGTTCTTTTATCGGCAGAGAGGCTCCAGAAGGCATAGGCAAGCCATGAACGCATGAATGGTGGAAGTGGTCTGGTGGAAGTGGTCTAGGGAGGAGGATAGGCGCTGGCCAGATGATCGCTTGGAGTTGAGCGCTTCTTTCTTACAGCTTTCCTCGACTGTGCTCCCTCTACAACTTCTTGTCTGGCATTATTATTGTCCCTAGAACGGCCCAAAAACCGAGGAAATATGCCCACCTCCACATCCGAGCTTAGGGCTTCCCTTGAGAGACACAACGAAACGTTTGAATCTCTTTTGAAGCTCATCCCGGCAAGGTATTACTTGCTGCAGGAACAGTCGGAAGAACAGGCAAGTACAGCCGGGTTGCGCGTATGGGTGTCTAACTTGCCTACTCCCGTATCTGGTATAGATCGCCTCCAAATACCAGAAGCATAGCAAGAAACAGAACGCGCCGAAGCAGGCTATCAAGGAAGCGTCGAAAAAAGCGAAGAAGGACAAGGTGCGTTCGACAGCATGGCCACAACATGGGTATCCTGAGGTTCACGTTCACTCCGTTAGCTCGATCCCGCAAACAACAAGACCATTCTCGACATACAGAATGAGGCACTGAAGGCATCCGAGAGCACAGCGAGAGCGAAGGGCAAGGGCAAGCGGAAAGCCTCGCACGCCGAGGCAGACTCGGATTTGGACGGCATGGACGTTGACGAGCCTCTGGAGCTCCAGGACGATGCGGAGGATCATCCCATGGTGCCCATGCCCAAGTTCAGCGGCATCGAGGCGCTGCGCGAGAAGCTGCACGCCCGCATGGCGCAACTGCGGCGGGGACCGAAGGTCGGTGGCGATGGAGAGGCGGAGAGTCGGGACGAGCTACTGGAGGAGCGCAGGAAGCAGCGTGCAGCGATGCGGGAGCGGCGGCGGAAGGAGACGAAGGAGAAGATCCGCAAGGAGGAGGAGTCGCGGGGCAAGAAGGCAAAAGACAAGGAGCAGTCGCGGGACAAGGGTTCATCGAGCAAGGTGCGTGCACCGTACTACCTTACTGTGTCTCAGACGGTTGAACGTATACAGGCGCAACTTCTCGTGCCAGAAGAGGGCTCTTCGTCCAAAGCAAGCCAGCCGCATGATCCAAAAGCCAAGTACACCAGCATTGCGTTCTCCTCCGTTGCAGGCGCCTCTGGAAGTAGCAGCAAGAAAACTACGCATCACAAGACCGCTTCCAACCCGACGCAGGCGCTCGAGCAGCTCGCGTCGCGCAAGGAGAAGGTGGCGTCCTTGCCGGAGGAGAAGCAAAAGGCAATAGAGGAGAGGGAAAAGTGGGAGAAGGCGGAGGCGCGGATGGAGGGTGTGAAGGTGCACGACGACGAGGGCCGCCTGAAGAAGGCAGTCAAACGGAAGGATAAACTGAAACAGAAGAGCAAGAAGGAGTGGTGCGCATCTACATCGCTCTTGCCCAGTCCCTCCTATGCGGTTGCTGAGTTCATGTCTGCAGGGACCAGCGGAAGGAGCAGCTCGCCACCAGCATGGCCGCAAAGCAGAAAAAGCGGGCAGACAACATCGCCGTACGTCACGAGCGGAGACACGACAAAGGCAAAGCATCATCCAAGGCGAAGAACAAGGGCCGTCCAGGATTCGAGGGCAAGTCTTTCGGCGGCAAGGGCAAGGGCAAAGCCCCAGCGAAGGGCAAGAAGTAGTCGCATGTCGTCCCTTTTGCCTTTTGCGCCTCAGTGTATGCGTCTGTTCTTTTGAATGCTACATTGCACCGCGCTCGCTTAGATTCACTTCACGTCGACATACCCAAGGAGCGTACGTGAGGCTATATACATGAACCGCTGAAAGCTATAAATACAGGAAACACCTCCGGCCCAACTGAGCAGCACATCCCTACTAACCAGCAGCTCTTGCACCCACCCCTAGTCCCCGGGCAAGCACTCACTCATTCTCGGACTATACCGACAGTGACCTCCGCCTGCGCCTCGCCGCCTTCGCCGCCCCGCGACCCAAAGTGCAGCGCATGCGAGCAGCGCTCCCAGGCCCACTTCGTGAGGCCGAACACCTGCTCGTCGTCGAGATCCTGCCGGACGTGCAGCTCGAGCGTGACGACGAGTGACTGTGCCGGGCCCTGCGCCTTCAGGCTGGTCTCGACGGCGGCGGACATGGGGTGGTATGTGTATATCCAGTGTTCTTGCGGCAGAGTAAGGTTCGGCGTGAGCTGCCAGATGTGCGGCGCGGGCAGGTGCACGACTTGCGGGTGCCGCTCGATCTGTGAGGCATGCCAGTCAAGGTGTGATCGGATTGTGTGCGGATGCGAGAGTACAGACCTCGCGCATGGCTCGCAGGAAGGCCTCCATACGCCCACCGGCAAGCCCCCGCGCTGGGGACGTCTGCAGCAGCACCGCGCCGAGAGCGACTGCAGCCGAGTAAGCGATGCTGAATGTGATGACCGTCTCAAATCCTGCGAGGATGAGGTCGAAGAATCGGTGCTGCCAGCTGCAAGTAGTGTCAATCAACGATTTCGTGATGGGGTAATAGTGCAAACGTACGGAGGGATCAAATTCGGGCCCACAAGGAGAACCAGGGAGAAAGCGAAGGGTGCCAACGTGTAGGGGTTTGTGAGGAGGTTTATTAGTCGAGGGGGATATGTTAGTGACGAAGCGAAGTGACGATAGCGTGGTGGAAGGTAGGTGGCCAAAGGAGGGATATGATTGCCCGCAGCTACGAGGCGGTCAGCAATTCCATCAGTGCGCAAGGGCTGCATACACGCACTGCTAACGAGCTTTGAGTGGTTGTTGAAAGCGAATGTGGTGGTCAACAGCGAGGCGAGGGTGATGAGTAACAAACGGAAGGGGAAGTCCACCCTGGAAGGCCATCAGTACCTGCACCAATGTGTCGACTCGCGCTACTGACCCAAAGAACTCTTGCACTTCATCCCCGTTGTGATGGTGGTGACCCTCTCCCGAAGAGAGCAGGAGGTGCTCTACGGTCTCCTTGCACACGTACACGGATGCAAAGATTAGGTAGACAGACTGAGCGAAAGCGACCACGGTCTCTACTCGTGCGTTCCTATCAATGCTGGCACGTTAGTGTATACACGAAGGGTCACGAATGATGACTACGCACCCAAAGGGTCTTCGGTATTGTGACTGCATCGAGGGCGAAGCCAGGTACCCTGGCACGATATGCCCCAGCGCGACGCCGAACGAATCGAATACGATCCAGTATCCTAGACCCGTGCATGCGAGCGAGCCAACTTGTTGCGCCGTGATCCACAACCATACACCGAGCAGGAACTCCGCCACGGCTACCCCTACCGCCTCTGGCGCGATCTTGGGCGGGGCACGCGCCTGGCCCGGAGGACTTTCAGCGCGTGCAATCTTGCCATTGGTTCGTGGCATGAGCTTCTCCTCGGAACCGCTGTCGGGGAAAGGGGAGATAGGCATCCATGGGCTAATCGGAACCGGCGCTGGGATGGTATGGAGGTCTTCCTGGTCCGCACCAGGCTCGAGGAACGAGAAAAAGCTATGTGACAGGGAATGTTTGTGGTGATGGCCTCTACGAGAGCTACTACCCGATCCCAACGACGAGCCTCCAAGCTGCGACATGGGATGGGACGGTGCAGACGGCGGCTGCCTGCCAAAGGAGAACCCTTGTCGGAACTCCCGACTGCCGGGACCAGGCGATGCGGAGGGCATGGGTACGCTCTCCGCAGGCCCGCCGTATACGATCTCTTGTGAGCCGTCTTCGGCGATAGCGGTGGAGGGAATGGTCCCCGGGCGAGGGAAGAAGACCGAGAGGTTGCGTGAGTGGATGCGTGAGTGCCGCCGCGTCTGGCTCTGTGAGGAAATGGAGGGCGAGGGGCTGATGCCGTTCTCCTTTGTGCGCATCTCTGGCGCGGTTGCGGATGCAGGGAGCTTCCCACTCGGGAGCCCATCTGCGGGAAACGAGAAGGAGAGGGGGGACGGGCTGGCGGGGGAGAATGGACCAGAGATCGAACGGGCACGGGAATGAGCGTTGCCCGGCAAGGATAAGGATTGGCGCATTGCGGGGGGCTGGTGCCTACGCGGGGGCAGAGAAGAGCCATTGATCATACTCACCGGACGAGGGGCACCGAACGTTGTGCGTTGGAAGCCTGCAGAAGGCGGCGGGTCGAGGTACGACATTCCGTTCGTCGACGGACTCGAGACGACGCGTGTGCGCGAGGGTGATGATGGAGGTTCAAGACTGGCATGGCCATTTGCGCCATTTGCGGGGCCTCCGGGCGGTGTTTGTGGTCTAGGGAACTTGAAGTTGTTCGGGTTCTCGTTCTCGTCGTCGTCCTTGCTCGGTCTGCGCCGGTGCACCCGAGGCATCTGTCCCCGCCCGCTCTCCGGAAGCGACATGGCATGCGGTGTGCGTTCGTGCTCGACTGCAATGTTCGAAAGTGGTGTCATGGGATCCAGTTTGGCATGGCTCACCTCTGTACCGGAGTTGATGCCAGCGTCAGCGTTCAACTTGGTCCGTACGGGTGTGAGCACCCAAAGCTGGTCACCCCTGGGCGTCGTCTGTTAGCGTTGTGAGGTCACTGGGGGCGTCGCCAGCCACGGAGTGCTCTGCAATACTCACGATGCTCGAAGAATGAGCAACGACCAGCCAGCCGGATATCGTAGCCGATGATAGTGTGGGGTCAGTGGGTGTATGGGCGTCTCTGACGTGGTTGAAGCAGGGCACTTGAATTGATTTCGTGTTTAATGCCACGTTCTATATAGTCCGACGAATACCTCTCTTACAGACATTACGATGTCACAATAGAGGGGCATTGAAGTTTTATAATACACTACAGATGCATACTTTTGCTTGCTTATCCTTCGACTGAACGGCGCGCACCGAGGAAACTACGCGATATACGCGCGCGAATGTTTACATTCATGACCTTCATCGGTTGGTACAAGCAGTAGTGCCCGGTTACCCAGATGCAAACTAACAGCCCAACGAACTGACAAAAGCCCGCAACTCTCGAGTCGCTGGCCCATCCTCCGCCCAGGCCTCACGCAGCCTCGCCCGCAGCTTCTCGACGTTCCTCCGCTTCCGCCTCCCATCCTCACCAAAAGCCAGCTGCAAAATCACCTTCGCTTCCCATCTCACGGAGTCCTCGGTACCCTCCGGCGCACGGCCGAGGTGGTGGATCGGCTTCAGCCCGTCCTCCGTCCGCACCTCGTACAGCTCGTACGCGATGTCAAGGTTGCAACTCATGTGTATCGCGTTCGTGGGCTGGTCGAACTGGTATGGCCAGCAGATCCTAGGGCCGGAGAAGCAATCGTAAGACTGGACGGGTGCTCATCGACGCGTCAGGCAAGTACCGGCACTCACATAGGGACGCCCTGGCTGATCGCCTCGACGACGCTGTTGTGCCCGCCGTGTGTCAGGAACCAACCCGTGGCCTGCCGAGGAACCAGTCAGCCTCGATCTATGCGGAATCCGCAACTCGTGCATGCACCTCGTGTGTAAGGATTACATGCTGCGGACACCAGCGGGACAGTAGCCCGTATGGGTACGCATCGACCTTCTGCTGAATCGCGTCTGGTAGAACTGCCCAGGCAGATGCGTAGCCCAAGATCTGTGCTCCCCAAGGGTCTGTCAATTGATGCAATATGATCAATGCCGAGTGACCTACGAAGGGTATATCGAGTTCCATAACCACCTCGAGCAAAGCCCACAGTAGGTTGGGCACCGGGGGCCAGAAGAGCGAGCCAAAGGAGACCTATGCCATGATACGAAAGCGAAGCTGAAGACCAAGACAAGTCCGCCTCGAAAGGACATACATATAATAGAGCGCCCTTTCCGCGCTCCTTCAGCACGTCGTCGAGCATCTGTTCTATCGCCGCGGTTTCCGGGTGCTGTCGCTCAAACGCCGTCGCTTGAGTGGGGGCCTCTGACGCGGTGAGCGGCCCGCAAACGTATACGCTGCGCGACGTTCGTTGATAATACCTCCGCACCGCTTGGATCGTCTCGGGTTCGTAGCACTCCGGCGTGGACAGGATGATACCATCGCAGCCCTCGAGCGTCCTGGGGCAGGTCAACGGCTTGAACGCAATGAGAGCAATCTACGCTCACAGATACGTCTCGTAGTTCATCACGCCCATCATCTCCTTGAAGAGAAACTGCGCAGGCTGATGTGAGTGGACGATCGGTTCGGAGTGGCTATATGCGTACGCACTCTTTGCGGGAAGAGCTCGTAATCATACATCGGAGGTAGGCCTGGGATTTTGATCACCGAGCCATCGCGGGCGAGGCAGATCTGGAGGTGCATCTTAGTGTCAGCACCAGCACCAGCTTGAACGGGAGTCACCTCAGCAGCGAGTTTGAAGGCACTGTGCCCACTACGTTCTGCTCCCGCTGCTATCCCAGCTAGCTGGTGATTCTTTGCGCCTGCGTCTTCCGGTCCATTCCAGGTGAGCAAGCGGGTCGCGGCCGGGGAGTACCATACGTAGACTCCTACGCCCCCCGGTCCCAGTTTTCTGATGAGCTCCAGAGGCCGGCTTGCATATATCTGCGGACCGCACCGTGCTATCCGTGCAGCTCAATAACGGGATAACATGACCTACTCACATCGATGACGGCGCAGCTGACGCGCGGCAGAGCGGGATGGACAACACCTGTAGTGGGGCAAATGATTGGCTTGCCCTTGGAAAGGTCCTCGAAGAGCTGGCCGAAGGCCTCATCGAGAGCTTCGTGTTGAAGGGGGTTCACAGACTCTTTAGGGAGACCGACGACACTTCGGCAGAATTTTCAGTTGGCAACAATGATATCAGGGAAAAGTCTCACCGTATGAGGTTGAGAAATTCAAAAGCGTCGTTGTCAGTGCCCAGATGAAGCCTCAGCTCTCTCTGCACGCGCTCGAGAAAGTTTGCGGGTACAAAGTACGATATATGCGCGCGCTCGGCGCATACGATCCTCGCAGCGAAGGCGCACAATGGCCGGTTGTGGCCTTTCCATACCGGTGCCTCGTCAGTGTATCATTCTGTGCGCTAATCATCGACGCACCCCAGGCATCATAGGCGAATAGAACAAGGTGTTTGCCAGCAGGGCGTGTGTGCATCGATACGGCATTGCTGTTCAACATTTGGGGAGTCCAGAGTACGAGGAGGGGCTTCGCGAGTGGGTGCAGACCGCCTCTTGCCTGATTACAGTACTGTCAGAGACCATTTGGCATCGCGCATGCTTCGCGTCTTCTGGACCCATACAATTGTCCATCGATGTGATTGCGCGTCCCCACTACGAGCTCTACATGCCTTGATTGAGTCAATATTGACAATATATGCATGTGCATGAACAGGGGTACATATCATCAATCCCCTGCCACCGCCCATCTCACCACCATTGCATGGTCTTCCTGGGGTCATTAGGAACGTTGTCAAGCGACATCCTTGGCCCTACCTGATGGACGTCGCGCCTGATTCAGGTTGCGTTTGACGGTGCTGGGACTGCTAGATCTTTACCTGTCGTGCTGCCACATCGTCCGAGTCACTTCGGGCGCTGGCAATGAAGGCAATATATTGCACTTACGTGGATCCACAGGCAGGGAATTCGGCGTCCGGTACGGTATTAGGATGGTCGAACGAGTTGGACCTCATGCCTCAGGCCTCAGGGATAGACCAGACAGGGTTAGCATCGACTGGAAAGTTGGGGCCTGGCTGACTCTTCGTAAGTTCTCGACCTAGATCTCGACGACTCTTGAGGCGGAATAGATCCAACCTAAGTCATTTGGCAGCGACTCACCGACTCTGTTCCAGACCCCAGTATGACAGACGTTCACTCACCCGTCACAGAGGATCTTGCAAAAGGTGACTGCATGACCCCGTATCCAGGTAGCCTACGATGACTGCTCTTCTCGACCTTGGCACATGGACACGGGCCCCTCTTGCTGAGGTCGTATATATGGCATATGGGAGGCATTGGACATGGTGCGCACTCCGAATCCAGTCACGGTACTAGTCTGCTATTCAGTTACAGTGATCTGACGGCGAACCCTGGCTTCTCTCGCTGTGCGTAAAAAGCTCCAGAGGGGGTGGCTGAGGGTGGTTATACGCACAAGTAGCCTTAGCTTGAACTCCATACCAGTCAATAGACTCGCCGTATCAAGAGACTCGGCGGTCACGAGCGTCTAGTGCAATAGATACTCAATCCAATACGCATTAGCGCCCATGGTGCACTTACATAATCGGCAGTGGCGGCAGCACTGGCCAAGCACTGGCAGTTGACTGGCACTGGCAGCGTCGGCGAACACAAACAACGCTCACCATGTCTACCACACCCCGGCATAAGTTCACCGTTCCTCGCAAGGTTATCCTTACGCAAGAGCAGCTCGAGCATTTCCAGGCGTCGAAGACCCACCAGGACATCGTCGCATACATCGAGGCGCTCAATGCAGCCGTCGTCGGCGTGAAGCTTACGGACGACTGCCCCGAGTCACCCGTGCGTGAGTGTCGCGCTGTATGCGTGTCTGAATGCTGACCCCGAGCTGCGGGATCAAGGGCGTGAAGGCCGTGCTGGGTGTGCTCGACCGCGTTGAGGAGATCGCGAAGGCGACCCCGCCGGTGGACAACAAGGCCTCGCGCTTTGGGAACCCGGCCTTCCGGACGTTCTATGACAAGGTCCAGGAGGTAAGTGTACTCATGCTCGCAAATAACGACTATGACATTGACCTCGCATAGACCGCGCCGTCACTACATTCTACACTCCCAGAGTTGCCCGAGGATGCCATACCAGAGCTGGCTGCCTACTTCGGCGAGGCATGGGGTAATAGATCGCGTATCGACTACGGGAGCGGAATGGAACTCAACTTTCTCTGCTGGATGATATGCCTAGAGCGCCTGGGCGTCGTTCAGGAGAGTGATCATGTTGCGCTTGTGATCAGCGTGTTCTGGAGGTGCGTGTGGTCTTCGTAGTTATAACCCTCTCCGCATATTGACACGCCGTGCAGATATGTTTCAGTCATGCGAGTCCTGCAGTCGACGTATTGGTTGGAACCTGCCGGTTCTCATGGCGTCTGGGGCCTTGACGATTACCACTTCCTCCCATTTCTGCTTGGTTCTGCCCAGCTGCGAGGTCCGTCGATTCCCTATGGAGATGTGGGACTGGAGTGACCGCCGTGCAGGTCACAAATATATCAAGCCGAAAGCCATTCACGATGCAGACATCGTTGACGAATACTCCAAGCAGTACATGTACTTTGCCTGCATCAAGTTCATCAACTCAGTGCGTATTATATTTAGCCGGGATCCATCGTGCGTTTCTGACTGATCGTGCGTGCAGGTCAAGACCGCCTCGCTGCGATGGCACTCGCCCATGCTGGATGACATATCCGCCGTACGTTATTGGTCGCCGCGGTTGCCGCATACAACACGCTGACATGCCCCTGCAGGTGAGGACCTGGGATAAGGTCAACTCGGGGATGGTCAAGATGTACCTCGCGGAGGTGCTGGGCAAGCTCCCTGTCATGCAGCACTTTCTGTTCGGCTCGATCCTGGGGTGGGACGGACCGATGCCGCCTCCGCGCGAAGAGCCCAGCCAGGACGACGCGCACTGGGGCCATGCGCACGCGCACCCCGACCTCGGCGGGGTGGGCCAGCGCGAGGTCGGATGGGGCGACTGTTGCGGCATCCCGGTGCCCTCGGTCTTCGGCGCGGCAGCTGCAGAGAAGAGCCTGCCTGGTAATGGGCTGAGTGGGCCTGGGATCAGGCCTGTCCCATTCGACTGAGGGTGCTTGGACAGTGCGGTATGAACGAGACGTTGTACGATACTGACGCCATGAGCGTGCTGCATAGGGCGCACCTGTATAATGCCATCTACCTGCGTACATCCGGCCTCTGGAACAGCGTGCTTCTATTACCGGCTTTCTGGTGAGTAATGCGCTCCTTCCTACTGGCTGATAGCTATTACGGCAGGTGCACCGAGGCGTGGTGGCCTGCAGGTCTTTGCGCCGAGTATGCTCCCTCACGTGCACGCGAATGGCAGATAGTGGGAGGTTGGTTGACATGGATATGAAATCCTCCAGCTAGGTTCGTGGAATGCCGCTCACGAATGTGCTTCCTCCGAGGTCTTTTCGCGCCGCGATGCCATCAAAATGTACGAGGACGGTGAGAGCGTGGGGACACTCTCCGGGTACGCACGTTCGTCCTCCAATAGACAGCGCGCGATTTGAAGCGACAGAGGCCGCGACGCGCCAGTCCCCGCTCCCTGCACTCGAGACGCGCTCTCGCCTGTCCGCGCGCAAGTACGTATTGGGCTCGTCGCGCCTACGCTTATAGCTGGTTCCCGCCCGTGTCCCCGGTCACGACGGTAGGTACATCATGCTTCATTTCCGAATATGACGCGTGTTGTTGCCCGGGGTGACAGGCTCGCTGACTTCCCTGCCTCTTATTTCCCGTGTCGTTTCGCTGCGCCGAAACGCACATTCACCTTTCCTCCCCTCTTGCCCCCGGCTGGCCGCGCTTGCTCGCGATGGCGCTTCGCTTCCAATCGTCTCGCGGCTCCTATCCGTATGTCAGGATGCCTGACCCGAAAGTTGGTACGCCCACCGAGGAGGAATACCTCGCTGGCCAGGGCCTCCTCTCCTCACCTCGCCCGACATCGAGATGGCGCCGCTTCTTCTGGGTTGCGGGGGTACTCGCAACTACGGCGATCATCTCCCTTGCCCTCGCACTCGGCTTGGGGCTTGGTCTGGGGCTGAAGCATCGCAGGCCTGGGATGGAGTCTGGGGGTGCGACCGTGCTCCCGGTGGTCTCGACGCCGGATGCGAGCGCCTCCGTCATGAACATGAGCCTGATCAACGAACCGCCGACGACACGATATTATGACTTTGTTGTGGAGGAAGCAATGGGTGCTCCGGACGGCGTGGAGAAGCTGATGCTCGTCGTGAATGGTGAGCCGACATCAGGGATACTCGCGTTGTCTGTCGCGTGACACCACAGAGCAGGGTTGTTCCCGGGTCCAACGATCGAGGCGAACGTTGATGATAGGATTGTTGTCAATGTCACCAACAAGATGCCGAATGCCACGTATGTCGTGTGCATGATACACGACGTTCCATGTTGATGTAGTCTTCTGTACATCAGTGCTATCCACTGGCATGGGCTATTCCAGTCAGTATGATATCCATATAGGCTCTCGATGGTCGATGCTGAGGGACGAACAACGATAGGAACGGGACGAATTACTACGATGGCACGGATGCCATCACGCAGGTACGTGTTGAGTATCTGACCCGCCCCGCCGTTGCCGGGCCAAGCGTCGCTCCTGCTCATCGTATTGTCCCGCTGCATGCAGTGTGGCATCCCCTCGGGCGAGTCGATGGTCTACAACTTCACAGTAAGTTCGACCTTTCCTAGTCACGCGCCGCCTCATTGTGCCCACTCACACGATCTTCACGGCAGTTTGACAACTGGACCGGTAGCACTTGGTGGCACGCCCGTGAGTAGAGCATCCTTTCCCGCAAAACTTCGTCTTCGGCGTGTATTGACAAGGCGCCAACACAGACGCGGACACGCAGTACACAGACGGCATCGTCGGCGCATGTGAGTAACGTATCCGATCCTCGATCATGGTGGAGCCCCGGCAAAGGCTCGGGCCTATCAGTCGGCCCCTGCATGGGTTCTTGCGTTGACGGACGAACGTGCTAACTTGCATGCTTCGTTCGTAGTGGTCGTACACGGAAGGAACGAGTCCGTGCCGGCGCACGACGGTGACCTCGTCATTCAGGTCTCGGATTTGTACCACGGATTCTCGCCTGTTCTCCTAGATTACTACTTCATTGTGAGTGTGCATAGCTCGGCGTGCGAAGACGTAATAGCTTAGTACGTTGGTAGCCGGGAGGTATCGACGGCAACCCCGGAAACGAGCCCGTCCCGGATGGTGGCACGATCAACGGCGTCGGCCAGTACGGCTCGCACAACACGTCTTTCTTTAACTTCACACTTGAGCCGTAAGTCCCGCCCTCCCCGTCTTGCAGGTAGTCGTTCCGTCTTACGCTGCGGTACAGCGACAAGACGTACCGACTTCGCATCATCAACCCGGGCACCTTCGTCCCGCTCGCGTTCTCCGTCGATGGCCACACGCTCACCGTGATAGAGGGCGATGGCACGCCCGTCGAGCCCGTCGAGGTCTCCAGTGTCTCCGTCGCGGTCGCGCAGCGCTACTCGGTACTCCTCAGGACCAACCAGACCGCGGGTGCGTACTGGATGCGCGCTGCGCTCGATACCACTCAGTTTACCGTGCGTCCTGAATCCCTTGTGCCTCATCGCATGCAGCGCTGACTGCACAATCTGCGTGCCTAGTACGACAACCCGGGGTGTCAGACTGAGGTCCGCGGAGTCATCCGGTATGGCGTAGACGAGGATACGATGCCGGATGTGGCCCTGCTCGATAACCCGCCGGCACTACCGAGTGGTTCACCGGGAGAACTGGATGACGGCGACCTCATCCCCGTCGGGCGTGCATCGGCGCCGGACCCTACATAGTATGTACTGCACCACGCTTGAACTCCGGCGCATACTGAGCCGGACCCTAGCACCGTATACTTCACGATGTCAATGGAATATCCGGCCGGGGAAGACGAGTCCACATCCAAGTACCTCGCATTCATCAACGAGACTGTAAGTCCACCACACTGACATTCCATTACAAACGATCATACTGACTCGCTTGCAGTCCTGGGAACCGTTGGCAAATGCGTCGAGTCTATTCAGCCATCTAGGCAACTCGACGCCGACGGGCTCAGCCAATATCGGTGGCTCGCAGCTGATGACGACCGTGAACGAGCTGGGAGTCGTGGAGATGATTATCGACAACCTGGACGACGGTGACCACCCCTTCCATTTGCATGGATACAAGGTGAGCCGAGCAGCGGGTGTCCGCGTTGTGGGCGCACCCTGAACTCTCGGGACAGTTCTGGGTCATGGACAGTGGCGACGGTCGGTGGCAAGGCCAGACACCGAACAACACTGCGCCGATGCTGTGAGGCGAGGTTCAATTTCTAGAGCTCGTGTAGAATGCTGATCATGACCAACGATAGGCGCGACACTGTTGTAATCCCGGCTTATAACTGGATGATCCTCCGCTTCGTAGCTGACAATCCGGGCTACTGGGCCTTCCACTGCCGTCAGTGTCGTTCATTCCAATGCTAACCTAGCACGTGTGGACTGATGATGGCTCTGCTGACTGCAGACATCCAATGGCATATGGCAGCTGGGCTACTCTTCCAGTTCAACATACTGCCATCGAAGAGCGCGCAGTTCGATATCCCGCAGTATATGCTCGACATGTGCGGAAGGTAGTGGCGTCCGATGATGACCTATACACGCGATCACGAAGACGTGCTCTGATATAGAATGGCAGGCTTGACTAGCTGGCTGGATCATGTTGTAGCTGTATTCGGGTAGAATTATCTCCTTAGGGCAGAACATATCGACAGCGTACCCCTTGGTGTCATTGCCTGCGGCTCTGTGGTACTTCCCTACCATGCCACCGCAACGTGAGAACCTGCTCTGTTGGACATGCCAAGCACGAAATTTGACAGTCGCCGTGAGAGGACCCAACGCCAGAAAGCAATATTTCTTACCTGGATCGTCTCTGAAACCACACGAAGGGAGGCGTTGCCGTACAGTGGAACCCACTATGACAGCAGTGTTCCGGCTTCTAGCATCCTCTGTGCGCCGTTGCCGGTTGCCCCTGGCCGCGGCGGCCGTCGAGGCCATTGCGAGAGGAGATATATGGGACGGTCCAATCGAAGGGAAACTAACAACGCACGTTCGCGTTGGGGCTTAGTGAGAGAGCGTGGCCGAGGATGCGCTTCGAAGTTCGCAGGAACGAACCCTATCAGACTCCAGATCGTCGGCGCGACGGAGAGTGGTCGACTTCCAGTCCCGGTATCGCGTGCTGCACACGGGAAATAGCTTCTTGCCATGAACGTTTGCAGGCCTCCCGCGTCCCCGCGACGTGTGTGCGAACTCGACTACCGCGGCGGGGCCTTATGTGCGGGTGCGTAGCGGGACAATAGCTCGTCTGGTGCTCCTTGCTGCCTGTAGCTCTCCCAGTAAGCAGGTGCTGCATCATCCAGTCGGTCGCGCGCGGTGGGACTGTTTAACGCCAGAATGCCTTCCGACCTGAAGTTCCGCGCCCTCCTCGTAGTGGGTACGCTTCTCACGCATGCGAGCGCCGCGCTCGGCGCGACAGCGCAGGTGTTCTCGCCGCCCGCGCCCTCGTACAACTCCGAGTCAGCGAACTACACCGGGCAGTCGAACAACACGCTGCAGAATGGCCCGCTCGTGCCGGGAAAGGTCTTCGACCGCTTCATCCAGATCTGGTTCGAAAACACCGACTGTAAGTGCGCGTTGGCGTGGTCGTCGGGAAGGGTGGTGCTCACGGTGCGGCAGTCGAAACGGCGGCGTCGTCGCCGACGTTCGAAAAACTCTCCGAGCAGGGTCTCCTTCTCACGTCGTACTACGCGATGACGCACCCTTCGGAGCCCAATTACATTGCGGTAGCGGGTGGTGACTTCTTCGGCAACGCTGTCGATGACTTCCGTGAGCTATATCTTAGAGATCTCCTACTTACGGGCAAGCTGACCGACTGTAAAGGGGCCATCCCGATGAACATCTCTACGATTGTTGACCTGCTTGATCAGAAGAATATCTCCTGGGCTTCTTGTGAGTGTGTATCACTATGACCTTCAACTACGACTCATGTCATGAAGACCAAGAGTCGATGCCCTACGATGGGTATACAGTCAGTGAACAAGCTGTCACGGGAGCTCAGCGAGACGCATTCACTCACCTCCGCCCTTCTTAGGGATACAACTACACTTCGTTTGACTACATATGTAGGTTTACGGTTTGGATCCAGGGGGAAGATGTACTAACATCTGCATGTAAGCCGGCACGGGGGCCTACACCTACTACGTGCGCAAGCACAATCCCTTGGTCATCTTCGACTCCGTGTCGAATGTCACGGAGCGCGCGCTCCGCATTCGCAACTGTGCGTAGCATGAGACGCGTCGAACGGCGGGGTCGCTAACGAGGCGTAGTCAACGACTTCGCAAAGGACGTGAATGCAAGTGCGATACCCCAGTGGAGCTTCATTACGCCCAACCTTGTCAATGACGTGAGCTACTCCGCATATATGCACATATTGAACGGAGACTCACTCGTGGTGTCGAGACCAGGGTCACGACACTAACATCGACTTCATGAGCCAATGGATTCAATTCTGGTTGAAACCTCTCCTCGCTGATACACGCTTCAATGACAACCGCACGGTTATTCTACTCACCTTTGACGAGACTGAGAGTAAGTCCTTGCTACTATTCACGTGGACTCCTGCATTGGGTTAACATTGCACGCTATCGACAGCGTATAGCATCAACAACCGCATCTGGACACTTGTGCTTGGTGGTGGTCTGCCCGCCTCGTTGAAGAACACGACGGACGACACCTTCTACACGCACTACTCGTGTCTGTCGACGGTCGAGGCGAACTGGGGCCTCGGGTCGCTCGGGCGCGGGGACACGAACGCGACGCTGAACAACGTCTTTGACTTCGTCGCTGGTGTCACTGAGTGGAAGAACAACGGCATTTCGGGCAGCTCTTCTGAAATCCGTGAGCATACTGCGACCTTTCCTCGCCTGCCTAAACGATTGTGAATACTAACGGCACTGATTTGGGACTAGCCTTGTTGAACTTGACCGGCACGATCCCTGGCCCACTCAACCCGGAGTATTACGTGCCCTTCAGCGCCCCGAACCTGAACGCCACGGGCGCGGGCGGTGGGCCCGTCTTCCAGGGCCCGGGGCTCAACACCGCGCTGTCCGCCACCGCGCTGCCTGCGCCGGTCAACCTGACGGCGGAGGGCCTCGACACGCCGTGGGCGCAGAACCCGGGGTACGACTACCCGAATGGCACGCAGGTTTACACGAGCACACCTTCGGCGACGACGAGCGCCAGCGGGCACAGTGGCGCGGAGAGTTGGACGAGGGGATCGGTGAGCGTGGTCGCGCTTGGGCTGGGGTTGGTCGGTTTTTCGGTTGGACCGCTACTTATTCTTTGAAGGATGCTTTCTTGTATGTCTTGATAGGTTGCCACTTGGTGTCTACCGTTCCTTGGCTGCTTTGGGTGTCTGTGGATACCATGCTTTGCCAGTAGTTAGTGGGGTGGAATGGAAAACCTCGATGATGATTTTGACACACCTCTTCAGTGGGATACTAAAAACTGCAGGCCAAGTAATTATGCTGCAGCCATGACAGTGAGGATCCCTCGTGGTAGTAGTTCATTTCAGTAGCATAGTTGTAACAGAGTCGCATCGAGTGCGAGTGGCAAGTGGTGTACGTCGTGTGTAAGCGTCTGGTGTTGTGAATGTACCAGAGGGGATGTTTATGATTCTCGGAGCATTGCATGCCAGTGAGCAGCGCGTAGCTATAGCTGCCGCACGTGCAGCTGCTGTGAAGAAGCCCGGCGCTCGGATTGGCGCCCGCGCAGCCACCGAGGTACACAGCGCGGTCTCCCTCGAGCTCGCTCTCTGACGCGTTCTCCATCACAGAACACATCCCTGGTTCCTCTCTCAGAGCTGGACTCTGCCTCCGCCCAACGTCAACCGCTGAGCGGTACGGCTATTGCTTACGACTCGCTTAATGGAACCATGAGTATGCTATTCGCCATTTATCGCTACTTCGCTTTCGGTGAGCTGCTTCTACCGTGGCAGAGTGGACGAGACTGATGTTGCGGGCAGCTTTCTTCACTGCCTGTAACATAGCCATCTGCGTCATTGCCGCAAAGATCATCTACATTGCTCTCATCCTCAAGAACGGCTGTGAGTTGTAATCTAGTGTGGCTACCATCCACCCTGACGACTGTGCTTAGCTATTCTTGAGATCGACGCACTTCTGATCGCCTTGGGCGGTGTGGGGTTGCTCTTTACCTTTCCGATGTGAGTCATACGACTCTTTGCTGCAACAACGGCCTCTCATGGCAATGGTGTCATTTAGTCTCCTCATCGATGCCCTGCGCAAGAAGTCCGTTTCCCGACATGTCTGGTTCGAGTGCCTTTGGGTCGGCATCTTCTGCCTTCTGCAGTCAGGTACGACGCCATGGATATATGCTGTGCTTGAGTCTCACGTCTGTGTTTCAGCGGGCGCTGGTGTCGCAACGGCCACTATGTCAAGCTTTCAATGCCTCGAGAGTGTATCTGCGCGTGCGTGATGGACCAAAGTGTTCTTACCGATGTCAGTGCTGACATGTCACTTAGATGGTGTGCCCACCTATGGCACTTGCGTGGAGTCTACGCTCATATTGGCATTCACCTGGGCTGCTGCCGGTAATTGTGCGTTATCTGCTATTCAAGTCCCATCCACCCGCTCATTGCTTACAGTCATCATCTATTTCTTGACCCTGCTCATTGCATCCCTCGTGCATCAACGACACAACCCTCGTGTCTGGAAAGCCTACACCTCCGAGTTCCCCTGGTCTTCCTCCCGCCGTGGGCAAAGCCGGGTGCCACTCACCCCGCTCGTCCTCGTTCAGGCCGTCCTCAACTCCGGCCGCCTGCGGTGCGGCGCCAACAGCGAGCAGCCCATGCCGTCCCTCCGCTTGCACCGCTCGTCGAACCCGCGCCCCTCGGTCGAGAAGCCGCGGTGGGCATTCTCGCCGACGCACCTCACGCCGTCGTCGGCCGTGTCGCCCAGGATCACGACGACTACGCGGATGCGCCGCTCGGAGCTACCCGTTGGTGCGACTACTGCGCGGACGAGGGTGTCCGCGAAGCGACCCCGAGAGCCCCAGAAGAGGGTGCTCCGATTGCACCGGCCACCTTCGTTGGACCTATCGAAGATCAGTCGTACGTGGTAGTCAGGTTTGCACGTAATTTATGGGCGTACGAATGCCCCTCCCCTGTTGCAACGCGCACTGCGGCGGTCCTTGTCCCGTATGACACCCCGACGTATGCGCAACTGAGAACAGACCAGAGTCAGAGCCGCCCCATCTGCGTCTGCTCCGCTGACGGCATTTGTGCACTCGACATCGTTCAGCAGCTGTTCTGACGTCGATCCTACTGAGGACTGCAATCTGCCCATCTCATGGATGATGTTGATGATTCTCTCATCCTCCGCGCATGAGCTGCATGGCTTGTAGACTTCTTGTGTTTGTGTTTACAAGGCTAACAAAGCAGATATCGAAACAGTATCATCATTGGGTGTGGATTCCGGGAAAATTCTATGTCTAACAGTCCTACTTGCGAGTCTGTTTCCAGGCCTGTTTCCTCCTGGCACGTGGTAGACGCATCGGAAACGGCGGTCCGCGCAGGGTCCATCTTGGTATCATTTTCCCCATGAGCCATATGCATCTTCACTTATCGTACGGCTCCTTACGCCGAGCGATATTGCCACAAACAACAGTATAAGAAGCAGGCCTGGCGGCGGATGTACCTGTCTGAACGACGAGGGCTCCCCCGACGATTTTAGAGACCTGATATCCTCAACTTACTAGCTGGAAGGTGATTTGTTGGGATGCGTTTCGGTCCCTTTCTGGCCCAGGTGCCGCTGTTGAGTTGGCTCAACACGCCCGGACCACAACATGGACAAGTAGACAATACAAGTTGTGCGTTCACGTTTAACACCTCGATGAGTGTTGTGCTGACGTGCAGACAGTGCTGGAAACTGTGTATATGCGCCTCCCGACCGGTGCAGTGAAGCCCCATGGATGGGGTTTGAACATGGCCCAAGTCTTGGCCCACGGTCTCGCGAGTCAACAGCCAGTGTGGTACAGTTAGTGAGCTTGATGTTCAACTGGTCGTCAGATTGCTGTGGAACTGATCGGTGCTTTGTTTAAGTGTCAAGGACTCGATATGGCAAGGCGGTATGATCGAGTACAGCGAGATGCATGAGGCTGCACCGTATTGGTTGTACGTCCCTCGCTCCTTCCCTGGCAGTCATCGCATGGATTGAACGCATCGCTACAGCAACAGCTGGATCGCTCTCGCTCACCAGCTCCAGAATGAGACGCTGCTTGGGTACACGGAGACCTTCCTGAACCACATCCTCGCGTCGCGCCACCTCTCCGGCGACTTCGGCCCTGGGCCGTTCAATGCGTCTCTCCCGACGTTGCTCTGGCCAAGATATTTAATTATGCTCGGACTCATCGTGAGGAAATTGCACCCGTTCGGAAGAGACACTTGCCTTACACGTGCATCACAGCAATACGCCGAGGCAGACCCTCGTCGAATAGACGAGATTTGTGACCTCATGCATGCATTTGTCCCGTACGCGGCGAAGCGCTTCGCGGACGGTGACGTCGGTGACGAGACACTTGGAGGGCAGTACGGCTTCCAGGTGGTCCGTTGGGAGGAGGTAGGCTGCCGCTTGTTAGCTTCATTGCGTGTCTTATCGAGTTGCCTAGCTCGTTCTGGTGCTACAGTGGCTATATGACAACGATCCCAGAGGCAAGGAAGCTGAGCTGATCTCCCTCATGCGAGCGGCACAGGACCAAGGGTTCTCGTGGAAGCGAGACTTCTATGTCGACAACGGCACATTCCCTCGACTGCCGGTGATACCGGGCGAGGACACGCAGGAGAGGTAGGGGTTTTCATTTTGCTTGATCGTTCATCTTGATCACGCTTTGGCGGACTAGACACGGTGTGAACATAGCAGAATGTGAGCTCGCCCATATCGCTCACTGAGAATGGCGGTTGAATTGCATTGACGACCCAGCGTTGAAGTCGGAAGCATTGGCGTGGCGAATTACGGGTGATCCCACTGATATCGCAAGCACGTCAGCGCTACGATACTTAAACCGCTTTCGTTGGTGACTCATTGGGCTCTGTTGCTAGGTATGCGCGGATGGAAATGCTCTGGAAATACCATGGCCGACCTCAGGGTATCTTCAGCACTGACGAGCATCTGGCTGGTTTGCATCCTTCACGCGGGTATATTCCTCATGCCTCTTCACCTCGATACAACAGCCAATGTGTTTACACAGCTCAGAGTATTGTGCGAGCGTAGAGGCGATGTTCTCCCTCGAGTACATGTACGCGATCCTGGGCGAGCCAGCCTGGGCAGACCTCACCGAGAAGATTGCCTACAATGCTGTCCCAGCCCAGGTACGCCTATACCCCAGTCCTGTTGCCGTGTTCCTTCCTCACGTATGGGTGTCATCAAGAGTACTCCGGACTGGTGGGCCCAACAGTACCTCCATCAAACGAACCAGGTCTGGGTCCAGAACCGGACGGACGGGCAGCCGTGGACGACGGACGGGCCATATAGCAACGTGATGGGCATGGAGTCCGAGTTCCCGTGCTGCACCGTGAACCACCCGCAAGCGTGGCCAAAGTTCTGGGCAAACAGTTTTCTGCGTGCTGACGGCGGGCGGGCACTTGTACATGCGCTGCTCGGACCAGCGAGGCTCGAGACGACAGTGGGTAGCGGAAGCAGAGTGAATGGTCAGTGTCGTAGTTTGTGTGCTTGTGTCTGTGCTGAAAGGGAGTCGATGTACAGTGACGGTGGACACGCTCTATCCTTTTGGACAGACGCTGAAGTACAAGTTTGAGGCGTCCGCGCCGTTCACTTTCTACATTCGCATACCCGGTTGGGCGAGATCCGGAAGTAGCCTGAGCATCAACGGACAGCGTGCATTGGCGTTATCGCCGGATCCAAGGTCCTCTCTCCAAGCTGTAACAGTCCCGCAGGGGAAAACTCTTGTAGAGTTGTACCTTGAAATGGAAATCGAGGTCGAAGAGAGATCGAACGGGAGTATCGCTGTGCATCGCGGGCCATTGTTCTATGCTGTGGATTTGGCGTACGAAGACGTGCTCAAGCCAGCCTTGAGGTATGCTCGCTGCCTGGCGTTCCCGGAGGTCGGAGATACTAAGGAAAATTGGTGCGTAGGTCCCCGGGGCCGTTGCGCTTCATCAGCAACATACCAGGTGTCCCGGAAGTTGACCTCCAACCCGTGAGTTTGCTGATTCTTCTGTATCTCTTGCGAGGCTCATGGCTTGTCTTTGAGTACGACAACCATACACACGATCACGATTGGCTCCCAACGGCAGCTTGGAACATCGCTATCGATCCCTCCACGCTTGTCTTCCACGAGGATGTTCCCGCGGAAAGCGAACTACCACACCTCATCTGGGAGACCGGCGCGCAGCCACAGCGAATGACTGCAACAGCTTGCGAGATCAACTGGCCGGTCGTGGGCGGCGATCCAGACTGGCCGCCTCCCAGCCCAAATACGTGCTTGGGAGAGACGTTTGACGTCACGTTGAGGCCGTTTGGTGGGACGAGGCTGAGGGTTGGGGAAATTCCGATCGTGTTCATAGGGAAGTGACGGCGGCGGATTCCTTGTACTACTGTGACTGGCGAGTACTACCCAATCGTGCGCGTCCTGAACCCACTTTGCTCATTATTGGTCGACGGTTTCGTTGCACGGTACCTGTTGTATGTCAATGATATGCGTCTGAGGCGGGCGCCCAGACGTCACTTCATTCGGATGTCCTGCGTTTACGGTTGACAGAACTGAAATGCTATCCGTTAGGTATTTGTGTACTTACCAAGTACCCACCACTGCCAGCATGCACAGTGCACAGTGCACACACACGGCGATGGAAGGACGCGAACCGCATGTACTTACGTGCTACATCTGCCTAATGGAGACACTGAATGATCCTGGCATGCTCTCGGGAGGGAACTAGTCGATGACAGTCCCTGCGCAGGCCTTCTCGTGGCCCCGAGAGGTTTAGTACCCTGCAAAGGCGAAACAAACATGCGCTGAAAGGGCATCTCTGGCACATCACCGAGAGCCCAAGACCGCGAAAAAGAACCAAATCGCGGTCATAAACAGAGACTCCCCACGTACCGACGGCTGTATGAGACACCCGAAGTGACCTGCTAGGTACTGTGCTAGAGAGCATCAAC
>KE504283.1:31932-53737 GCA_000344655.2 Fomitopsis schrenkii | reverse complement strand
ACATGATCAATGGCATTGTGGTGAAGCACTACAACTGAGGGACTGCTTGGTTTCTCAGCTCGTTTCGACCGAACATTGTATATTGACCACCTCACCGAGCCTCATCCTGTGATGAACAGCCTGCAATGTACAATATGACCGCAATATGTCGCACTCTAGCAAAATACAGTCTCCCTCAGCCTGATGATAGTCGGGTGGTGAAAGTAAGTTTTACGCTTGCTTACCGCACGCTGGGTCAATCCTGTCCTTGTTCTTGGACATACTGCAAGCAAGGGTTTCACCGCCATAATTTGCAGCACTGCGAGCTTCAAGCTTCAAGCTTCAAGTACGGTGGTACTACTAGAATACAATGTTCATTGTAGCTGCACATCGGCCACTCGCACATACAACGGTATATCAGTTAGTACGAAGATCACGACAGCAGCAGTAACAGAGCTCGGCGAATGGCCGTGGCCGTATAATGTACGATTAGAGGAAAGCGTAAGATAGTACGCGAGACGTAGAAGAGCACAACACATGAAGACATCAGCATGGAGCGCACCACACAGGTCCTATCCCCCGATCCCCGCCAACACCTTAAACACCATATCCTGCCTCTCCCTGAACGCCCTCAACCGTGTCATGCCCAGCGCAAGCGCATTGACCCTGTTCGCGAACGCAACCGCGCGGTTCTCCGTGCTTGTCGTCCGCCGTCGATGATCCGCCGCCCGCGCCATGTCCGCCCGCTCCGCGCCCGCTCAGGCATGGCCCACGCCACCCTCCAGGATATCCCTAGCGCGATCGAGGCGGGGCATGGGAGCGTCCTCGCCGCGCTGGAGGGCCTCGACGGTCGCGACGGAGTCCTGCTCCTCCATGTCGCGCGCGGCCTCGCCGATCGCGCAGAGCTTAGCCATGAACGGGCGGAGCTCGGGCGGGCACTCCCTGAGCGAGAGCGTCTTGTTGAGCACGCCGTAGATGGTCACGTCCGCCTGCTGCGCGTCGGGCGCGGGGAGGACGTCGAGGATCGCGAAGGCGACTGCGGCGAAGTATGCGCGCGTCGGGTCTGTGCGGAGGGCGCGCCGGAGGGATACACAAAACGTGTTGGAGTATCCCGTTTCGGGTTACATATTGTGGCGGGCCCGTTCTGTCTATTGTTCTGCGACCCTCTGCGACCCCTTAATTTTGTCATTGACTAGTCAGTGATTCTGTGGAAGCCTGGCCACATACCTCTGGCATGTTCACATCGTTCAAGTGAGGCCGCCGGTACTGATGGCTGGACGGTGGTGTCTCGTAAACCTGGAGGAAGAGTATGATACTACTACTGCATAATTTGTCTTCTATCATTCTGGTTGCATGTAGGCTAGCATATTTGATCTGAATACATGCCGTTGCCATGTGCCATTCGACCTCAACATGCAAGAGCCCCACGCTGACATAGGAGTCCCTTGAAGCCATTTCCTCGGTGGCGGCGTTCGATCCTGTGTCTATGAAGACCATGAAGCTCTTCACCGTGGCACCGTCGTGCGATAGAAGGCGGAAAGCAAATGTGCTGACTGAAGAATGAATAAGCTTCCTCCCAGACGATGTTTACTCCGAGGCTCGGCGGGAGCAACGCGCCACGCGGCGGGAATTGCCATATATGAAACGTGTGAGCTTTGTCAGGCACGTGCGATCCCAGGCGCCTCGCAGCCCGGTGGCGCTGTGACATAGGTAAGCTTGAAGCACAATACTAAGCAACACCTCACCGCGTCGCTTAGGGACCACGCACGCTTCGGTCTGGTCTACTTCACCCTGCCAGACCTGAGACGATGATGTCCTCCTCGACCCGAATCGTGGGAGCCCTGTCCTGCTTCTGCAGGACATCAAGCTGCACTTCGATGATGCAGACGCGCCGACGATGATTCGGATGAAGCAGTGGCGCAAGGGCCCCGGCAAGGACAGGGCTAGCCGCCGCTACGGTACGGTTCCACATGAGAAGGTGGTTGATGGCCACGAGCAGAACTCGGACGTGATACGCGGAGCTGTTTTGAGGACTACAGTTGAACGAGCGAAAGGTATTCCGCGTTGTCGGGCATGTTGTTGTATGCAGCCCTTCTACGATAGTTGCTTATGTTGGAGTGAACAGGTCTGCTCATGCCACCGCTGGTCGCACTGTACTAGCAGCTTGTGCTCACTAATTCCAGCAGTCACAACCTATGTAAGGGCTCGTCTACATAATCTCAACAGCCTTCGCTGTGGCACAAGAGTCAAGTTCTGTTGGAGCATCCTTGCAAAGGCATGTACTCTTGAGCATCACAAAGAGCCCTGCGTTCCACATCGCAAGAACTGGGGGCTCGATGCTTCCCTCGCGCTGACATTGTGGGGCATGATGAGCGGACTCGGTTCATAGGGTTCAAGGTACGCGTCATATGGCTGTCGAAAGGAAGGTCCTTGAACTCACTACGGATGTAGTACACGGAGACAAGGTGTCACGCTCCCCACACTGAAGGTTTGAACCTATCCAGAGATGCAGCTCAGGTGTCTAGAGATCAAAGCTACATCAGCGTACGACATCCTGCTGTACGAAGCGAAGTAGGACTTCGGCTTCCGAGCTGTCTGTGCCCCGTCGGCAGGCTCCACTCATATGTCAGCTGTGTGGCACATGCACGGTATATTGATAACTTTCTACCAGCCTTAGAGTCTTCCACCTAATCGTTCAATCCCAGATGACCTCTTATCAGCTTCGGAAGCTACGCCTCATCCACCTGTTCGATTCCAGCGATGCTGCATCTCAATTCGTGCGACAGAATGTCTGCTGAGTTTGCCGTATCAATCAACGGTAGTAGTTCGGTTCTCGATGACTTTCGGCGGGTGCAGAGGATATAATAAGGCGCATTCGATGAGCGACTTCATAGCCCGCCCCCATCATCTTGCTCCTTACAGGTTCGATATTGCGAACTGTGAACTTCCTCAAAGATGCCCGGTACAACCTTACCCACTGCGCCCCGTTGGGTCCCCGCCCCGCCCACCAACGCGGACTGTAAGTGCATGTATGTATCTACGCTTCCCATCTCTTCATTGTGTGTACACAGTGGACTACGCAGACCTACCTATTGTCGACTTCTCCAAACTGCAAACTCCCGATGGCGCTGCGATGCTTGCCCAACAAGTGCACGACGCGATGACAAAGTCAGGCTTCTTCTACGTGATCAACCATGGACATGCGCAGGGTGATGTGCGGCACTTTCTGCGAGGTATTGTCTATCGTGTTCGCTGACGCACTGAACAGACCGACCGCATGTTCGACATCGGCGATATCCCGTTCAGTCAAGTGTCCGACGCTGAGAAGAAGGCCTACGAAGGGCATGTTAAGGAGACTGGAACGTACCAAGGCTACAAGTTGCGGCAGTATTGGGTCCGTGGATTGTTTCTTTACGCCGAGCACTCCCATCTGAAGATTTTCATTTCAGCATATCGAAGGTGGGGTGCGGGACCAGATTGAACACTACAACAGTACGTGCATGATCATGGGGTGATATACAACATTTTCACCCGTCACGGTGTGATTAGTCGACCGGGATGTGACAAAGCAACAGCACCCAGAAGCACTGCGACCGTTTCTGCCTGAGATCGGCGCATTCAGCAAGTTTTGTCACTTCAACATCCTCTTTCCTATCCTGAGGTATGACACTTACTTCAACCCTGTACATATTGACTACCTTGACTACACCCAGGTTGCTGGCCATCGGGCTCGAGCTCCCGGAGAATACTTTCGTCGAGCAGTATGGATTCGACGCCGAGGGCGACACTTTTTGTGCGTGTCACTTCCTGCTGTTGCAAGGGAAAACTCAGATTATGAGTTATCAGTCCGGTCAATGAAATAGTGCGTCGCAGAGGTACAATCATATTCAAGCAATCTCAACCTTTTCCGCCAGTTATCCTCGCTCAGTCGAAGAAGAGGAGAAGACGAAGAATGTCTGGCTGAAAGGTCATACGGGTAGGTATCATCAATTTGTCCTGAGTACACGCCTACAAAACGGGTGCGACTAGATTATACTGGCATATCAATTCTCTGGAGCCAGCCAGTCGCCGCCTTGCAAATTATGTCACCCGACGGTAAATGGCGTTGGGTCAGGCATATCGACAACGCCGTGGTACGTCACAGTGCAGAGATATGTCAGAAATCACCCCTACTCACCTTGGAAATTACCTTAAACTTCCTAGGTCATCAATGCCGGCGACGCCCTCGAATTCATGAGCGGCGGATACTACAAAGCGACCATTCATCGCGTTGTTCAGCCGCCGGAGGACCAGCGCGGGTACCACAGGCTTGGCTTGTTCTACTTCACGATGCCAGATGACAACGTTCTCCTCGTCCCAAACATGGACAGCCCGGTCCTGCAAAGAGTAGGTGTCAAAAGGCGCTTCGAGGATGCAGACGCACCTACGATGGAGCAATGGAGGAAGGGCAGATCTAGCCGTTACGGCCAAGTGGCGAATGAGAAGAGGCCTGACGGTCATGAGCAAGACATGATCAATGGCATCGTGGTGAAGCACTACAACTGAGGGACTGCTTAGCTTCTCTGCCCGTTTTGACCCATATGATTGTATATTGACCACCTCACCTCGCCGCATCCTGTGATAGATAGCCTGAAATGCGCGTTATGACTGCAATATGTTGCACTCTGTAGCAAAATACACAATCTCCCTCAGCCTGATACTCGGATGGCAAGTGTATGTTGAAGGCTTGCTTACCATACTCTGGGTCACCCAATGGCACGATGAACCTCTAGATTGCACGCAGCTGCGACAGAAAAGTACACTTGATCGCTCCAGAATCCTATTCTTGTTCTTGGACAAACTGCAAGCAAGGGTTTCACCGCCAACGTTGGCGGCACTTCGAGTATGGTGGTGCTACTAGAATACAAGGTTCATTGCAACTGCACATCATACACACCCACATACAACGGTATATTAGTTACGAAGATCACGACAGCAAGAGCAGTGCTAGAGCTCGGGGAATGGCGGTGGCCGTATAATGTACGATTAGAGGAAAGCGTAAGATAGGACGCGAGAAGTAGAAGAGCACAACCCATCAACACATCAGCATGAAGCGCACCTATCCTCCAATCCCCGCCAACACCTTAAACACCATATCCTGCCTCTCCCTGAACGCCCTCAACCGTGTCATGCCCAACGCAAGCGCATTGATCCTGTTCGCGAACGCAACCGCGCGGTTCTCCGTGCTCGTCGTCCGCCGTCGATGATCCGCCGCCCGCGCTACGTCCGCCCGCTCCGCGCCCGCGAACGCATGGCCCACGCCGCCCTCCAGGATATCCCTAGCGCGGTCGAGGCGGGGCATGGGCGCGTCCTCGCCGCGCTGGAGGGCCTCGACGGTCGCGACGGAGTCCTGCTCCTCCATCTCGCGCGCGGCCTCGCCGATCGCGCAGAGCTCGGCCATGAACGGGCGGAGCTCGGGCGGGCAGTCCCTGAGCGAGAGCGTCTTGTCGAGCACGCCGTAGATAGTGACGTCCGCCTGCTGCGCGTCGGGCGCGGGGAGGGCGTCCGCGAGGGACTTGTGCCGCGCGGGGTGGTGCGTCACGGAGGAGGTGGCGACATCGAGGATCGCGAAGGCGACGGCGGCGAAGTATGCGCGCGTCGGGTCTGTGCGGAGGGCGCGCCGGAGGGAGGACCTTCGTTCGATCACGTCGGCGAGCGCGGCGTAGAGCGTTTCGCGGATGAACTCGATTGCGGGCGCGTTGGGGGCGAGGATGGTTGGCGTGGGGCTGGTGGGTGACGGCGGGAGAGGACTGAATGAGATGTCTGACGCAGAGGGCGAGAGCTTGGGTGGGGGCTTTGGTGCTGAAGTGGAAGGCGAGTAGGAAGGCGGGGGGACAAAGCTTGCCTTCATCTTGATGCCCCCGTTCGTACCTGCATCAAGAGCCGCCTGAAGATCGCCCGCATAGCGATCCTGGAACGTCCGCCGCATGCTGATCTCAATCGCTACTGCACGGATATCCGCAGCGATGCCCTTTAGGCGGGGATTCGAGGGTACCGCGATAGGCTGGAGGCCACAGATGATGCGTGCAAGGTCATGTTGGTGTTCAGGGGTGAGGTTCTGGATCTCGGGGACGGCGTGGGACCACACGAGCAAGAACGGGCGGAACTGTGGAGGGCAATTCTCCTCGGAGAGGTTGAAAGCTGCCGACTCTGTCTTGGAGCGTCGGGGGAGGGGTACAGAGGGTGGCTCGGTGGTTGAGCGTAGCGCAGCAAAGTAGAGACACAGTGCGGGCCCTGCAGAGATCACGATGAGTCTGGAGACGACACCGTGTTTAACAAGCGACGTACCAGTGACCATCAAATCACCCTCTGCGCTAGATAGGACGTTTGGAGGCAAGAGGCCCTCGACCTTGGCCTGGGTGAGTGATGATTTGAGGTATGAATGGAAGGCGTCTTGGACTTGATCCTCCGACAAATGCGGGCTTGGATTTGCGACGGCATAGTGATGGGTCTGGTGTGGCATGCGAGCGATGAGGGAGGTGAAGGACGAGGGCAACCGATTGAGCGCGGTGTTCTTACCTCAGGTCGAGCGAAGGCCTACTTGAGCGCGGCGCGACCGCCCCGTGCCGGCCACAAATGTATGGGAACTGCCGCGTATGGTAACACCTTTCGTAACAAAGCGTACGCCTGCGAAACAACACCGCCACACTGAGGGACAGCCTCCTCACAGCAATCCATCCTCTGCCTGGGACGCCTTCGGACTATTACGACGCGACTACCAAGTGCAAACAGGAATCGTACCCGAACCCAGTCTCCTGCCCATCCGCCTTCGGGAGGTAGGGGGCCCCGTGTCGCTAGAATAGGTCGATGCTAAGTGTCGAACGGCCACCCTGCGCCAAGTCCCGAGATCACGTGCAATGTATTCTCTCTGAACCTTAATCCCCTCTACCTCCCTACAGCGTCTGGCAGAAAACATTTACAAACACCGGCGCACGGTATCGCACGACCTCCTTTAGGTAGTTCCCCGGCGCCAGATATAGATAAATGTCCCGTATTTCCTATGAATTACATCACAGTACTGAATATTCTGTGCGACGGGCCGGTCTATTGGATGTGCGAGTGCGCGAGTCTGAACCGTTCATGAAAACGTTCGACCATGCCCTTGGGAACACCTCATCCGGCTCCTACCCTAGCGGAAATCCGAGCCATAACCTCGACTGCCTTTCGTCAACACCCATGCCTATGGCAAGCCGAAGCCGTCCAGCAAGCCGTGAAGGGAGACAAGGACATGGTCTGCATCGCCCCTACCGGGTCTGGCAAGACGTTGACCTTCTGGATGCCGTTGTTGTTCCGAAAAGACGGTATCCAAATTGTTGTGACACCGTTAAACCTTTTGGGAACACAAAACGTCAAGGAGCTCGCAAGCTATGGCATCCGAGCATGTGACGTACGAGCGGAAACAGCGACGCCAAAGCTATTCCAGGTGCGGGTGACTGTAGTTGACAGCTGTCAGCCCTAACGTGCAATAGGAGATCGCAGAGGGACGTTACCGTGCGATCACAGTCAACCCGGAGATGTTGATGAAGGACGGCGGGGCCTTCGAGAAGCTGTGGAAGAACGACGCATTCACGTCAAGGCTCATCAGTATCATCTGGGACGAGGCGCACTGCATCAGTACCTGGAGCGAGTTCCGCGAAGAGTACAAGGACGCCTACTGGCTGCGTTACCTGCTCTGCAGCACCCGGCCAACTCTTTCAAGGATCTCGGAAGGGTGCCAAAGTGCCAGCCACTCTGCTTCTGCGCAAGCCGGCTCACCGCGTCGTGGTACTCGTGTTTGGTGTAGTCATGTGCCCAGGCGAGTACTCGCTCTCGTGTCTGGCCATTTCGCGTGAGCGCGGTAAGTAATTCCGCTGTGGCAGACGCGATCTCCCGCGTGAATGGGTGTCGATTGGCAAAATGTGGGTTGCGAAGCAAAGCGAGCACGAGTTCGGGGAGGGTAGTGTTGCATGAGCGAAAGTGTTGGAGGAGAAGGTCGATAGTGGATACTGAAAGCATTTTATTGCTCTGTAGTGTCTAGCGAGAATGCGCAAGCCGTGGACGCGTCGAGTGGGTGCAACGCATGCCACTGCTCGACGCGTCTCGACTAGCTGCAGGAAATACTACGTATTATCTAATGAACGCGTCGACCCGATTTGGGCGTGAGACACCGTCCGCCGGTGTTTACCAATGTTTTCTGCCAGACGCTCTGGCGAGGTAGAGGGGGATTAAGATTGGGGAGTTTGAATTGGCGGGGTCGGGGGTGGGTCGGGGAGGTGCGGGGAAGGTGCGGAGTGATGGAATTGTGGCGGTATTGTGGCTGAAGGTGATAGAGTGACATGGAGCATTGAATTGAACTATCGACACGGGCCCCCTACCTCGCCAGAGTGGATGGGCAGGAGACTGGCTCGGGACTGGATTTATGGCGTTAGCTGTGCGATCGCGTTCCTGTCCGACTTGAGGCAGGACTTGATGGCGGAAAGCTCTTCCGGGTGGCGAACAGGCCTCGGGCGTACCTTTAGGATCTACTAAGCGAGTGAGCGGCGCTGGCTTTGATTGGCCAGGGCGACCGTGCGCCCAACGTGCACCATTTGGCGACATTATTTCCGAGATTCTCGGGGCCCTGCCGGTTCTATCACCCGCGGCGCCCTGGCGATTGTCTTCACGAGGCTGCTTAGCGACACCATACTTGACAGCCTGGCGAGGAAGTCGCATGGGCGGCAGCGCGGCCGTTGTGGCACTTTCGTTCTCCCCTCATCCTCATATTGAGTTAGCATCCGCCATTTGCAAAGCGAGCTTGCGCGAAGCTTCCAAGCAAAAGGCCGCGTTAGCAGACTTCATCCTGTACTTACATGCTTAATGCTCGGCGATTTCCAACGACGTTCGATAGCACCGTCAAGGACATATGGGCAACGCCACCCCGCGGCCTACATAAGCTAGATATAGATGCCTGGCCGAACAACAGATCACATATGTACAGTGAAGATTCCTCATTGACTGTTCTGAACGTTTAGTCTTGCAGACGTGTCGACTCCACCTCGTGCGTGTCGGCCGACATTAGCTCCCGTACATATATCCGCGCCTCTCATTACGATGTACTACGGGCCCCTGAATATCAGCTGTAGACTAGGCTCATGATCACGAGAATACAGGCCCGGCAAGATGAGATCAGTACGACAGGTAACCCCCGCAACAGCGACGGTGACGCATCACGGATGGTCAGGTACGCATACTGGACTGCCTGGAATGGAAGGGCGAAGGAGATGCGAGTGGGAGCGCCCGGGGATAAATGAGCACAGCAGTGTCATGCGCTACTATGCTACTAGCCGGGCCTACGGGAGATGCACTACATCATGCATGTTGCGTGGACGGTACTCTGGACACAGGCACGGCAGGGCTCATAGGGGGGAGCAGGTGCACACACGAGTTTCCCATATGTAGGCGGGCTCCCACCGCTTATCGACGCGTCGGGAGTAGATTGGGGGCACAACGGCGCGGATGTGCGGACATAAGGGAGGGGAGGCGGGTGGCAGGACGAGCGGCGACGCGCCTGTGGCTGAAGGTGGCGATGAGCACGGGAGCGCACCTTGCACATGGTCGGATCTCGATCTGCGTTCATTCATGACGTTGCGCGCATCAGCAAACGACCAAGCTCGTCCGCAGCGAGCTGATGGGCCCCGGCCCCGCGATAACTGCTGACCGGGGGATGCCGTAGAGTACGCTAGGGGTTCCTGGACCGTTGAGCCCCACAAGAACTCTCAGAGGCTGTCATAGGCTTGCTTTACAGGGGTCACACGAGGCAGGGGGCAGGGTTGGAGGCCCCCGGATGTGGCCTTTGCACGCCTCATTGCTGACAATGTGAGGGGGAACAACACACATAGGAGAACAAGACAAGGCGACGACAGAACAAAGGCGGGAGGCGCGCGAGCGACGGTACTCCGACATTTCGCAAGGGCGGCCGATGATTGGACGGCGGACGCCGGGGAGAAAAGAACGCGCCGCCTCGAGGGCCGGCTTGGTATTAGTGTCGAGCGGACGGTCGCATGGTCTGGCCGGAAGCTGCACATAGCAACAGCGATTGGAGCGTGCACAAGGAGGGCTTCCTGCCGCGTGAGGCCACACAATGGCGCATAGGTGCGTTGCGTGAAGGCTGTCTTCGACGACAGGTCGCCCGGTGTTCAAGTCGACGGCAGCGTGTCCTTCAGTGAAGGCTTCAGCGAGGAGAGCAGCCGGAGAAGCGCGCCAGCAATGGGAATCCGCATGGGCACCACTTGCCTAATCCGGCGGGCGCTTGACAATTCACACCGCACATCCGATTGCACACGCCAATCGCATTTTCGTATATATTCTAGCCCCGCCTCCCACACCCGTTCGTCCCTCCCCGCCGCGAGCGTCGACTTATACCCATCGACCTAGTCGTCCTCGTCACCGTCGTTGTCGTTCTTGTTCTCTTGCTTGCTGTGTGTAACGCCCTCGTCCCATCTCTCTGTTGTCATTTCGGTATGCCGTCGCTCCGTCGCACTTTCTCGTCGCCTCCCGCACGTCGGGGTCCCTATTCCTACCCTTCCTCCCTGTCCTCCTCCAGCGGGCCCCAAACGCGTGCGGCGCCTCACCAGCCTCGCCGCTCGTCTGGCTCCGACGTCAGCACCCGTCGTGTGCTCGCCGACATTGATTGGTGGATCGTCCAGGACGGACAGCGCGACATCTACGACGCGTCCACAGGTGGCCGTACCTTCACGGATGCTGCATCCGAAAACGACACAGAAGTGGAGTCTGGCGCTGACGGCGCGACTCCAACCGCCCCTGCGCCAAGCGAGGGTGTGTACGCGGTTCTCTCCGCGTGGCAGCCGACGCCCAGCATTGGCGTCACTGCCCCCGAAACCTCAGGGCTATACATGCCGTACTTCGGTGACATTGCTATGGAGGGCGTCATTGGTGGTGGTTCGCCTGAGGTTAGTGTTATTTGATGATGCCCCATCCATCTCGCCACTCCCGTGTACCGCTCTGCGCTTGCAAATGTCATTTCGTCGGATGCTAACCGCCGATCGCATACATGCAGATCCTCTCTCCCTTGGCCCAATTCGCCGACTTGACTCTAGCACCAAGCACGCCGATGCACCGGCGGTTCACTCACTCGGCCGAGTCTTCGGACTCCTCCTTCTCTTCGATCGACAGCACCCCCGAGTCGATCTCGTTCGCGCTTCTCGCGACGCCGCCTCAGCCTAGCATCGGTCTCATGGATGCAGATGCGTTCATCTTGTCGAACACGGCTTTCATCTCCCCGGCACGCCCGTCCCGCTCGGGCACCAGCCCCGGTATGGCCCGCTCCGTGAGCTACTCTGCCGTCGAGGATGAGGTCGCCGGTCTGCAGGATCGCCGGGAGTTTGTCATCGAAGACCCCTTCGCCGACATCGCTACTTGTGCTCCAATGCCGGCTCCGCCTCCGTTCTTCTCCACAACTCAGCTGGACGTAGATGATCTGTTCTTCTGAGTTCGAGATCGACGTAACATCCCTGAGATGGCTTGTGGTTCTTGAGCGCAAGCGAGCGGCGAAGAAGATGAAGAAGCGGAGGGGGGCTGGAGTCGCCCCAGATATGCCTTCCTATTTCTTGCGTCTTGTGTTCTGTGCACGCCTTCACGACGACGACCCGCGACGACCCACAGCACAAACCAACCTCTCACGTTCTCCTTTCCTGTTTTCCGACCGGCAACAACGCAACTAGCGACGACGCGGCAAGACTGTGCGCTGAAGGCGCGCAATGCCCGCCTGCAGGCGCCTCCTCTTGAATTGAAATGTACGCCGCGTCCTTCCAACGTGATTGACGTCCACGCCGACTGATAATTCCATTTTGACGGCAGCGTTACGTCCACGAATAGCGCCCACGAACGCGCCAAAGCGCCTAGCATACTGTTTCCCGACGAACACTATTCCGATCTTGCATCCTCGCGGTTTCTCTTCCTCTTCCAACACTCTCCTCTTCTGCTCTCCTCCCCCTATGCATCGCATTCTCCCCGGCGCGTCTTCCCACACACTGGTCGCTTTCAGTTCTGGAACCCATTCACGCATTCAATTCACTTCCCCCTGCCTTGCCCAACACATTCCCGGACTCTCGCCAGTCCACGCCTAGCCTAGATGGTCTTCAGGTTCCACTCCCGCACTCCATTTACCCGCATCGTCTCTCCCGTTCCCCGCTAGCGCTTGATTTTACGCCCCTTCACGCTTCTTACGTTTCTTTACGAATGCTCAAAGGCAGCGCAAAAAGCCGACTAGTGTCCCCTCTTTCCCTACCACTGCCCTCCCTCTCCTCTGCTCGTGTTTCCGTACCCCTGTAACGATAGACATGCATTCCATTGACTGGCTCTCTCCATCCTTGTCGCATCGCGTTGCGCTGCGTGCTGCTTTCCTTGCTCTCAAGGTCGTCTTGCTGTCCGACGTCGCTCTCCCGCATCGCTCTCGATCGTGTTCTCGTCACGACCGCCACGACCCGCCCAGGTCCAGGCGCATCCTGCGGCTGCTTTCTGGGCACACGGTATTACGATTACGATGTACGATACTTGTCTGCCTGTAAGGTACATCCGTAGCGCGTACATGTCCATAATTCATTCAGCGCAGTGTTCTGGGTACTCCAAGCTTTGATGTGGGTAAACCAACACATTGGCGATCCATCCCCTAGCATCAAGGGGCGCAAGCACGCTATGTATGTAGCATCACTTGTGCGCATGATACAAGCGCCGCTGCCTCGACACGAGGCTGTTGGACGACGCATGCATGACGCAGCGTCGCGACTACCGCCAGCCCCTAAGTCGTCACTTGGTCATAAGCACTCGTTTGTGCCCTCGTCTTCACTCCTTCAGGACCCCGCCGGCCCGCAAACACATGTTCCCTCGACGCCGCGTCCTCGCCAACTGCCAAGAGGCCAACCCGGAGGCCCGAGTACTTACCACTGCGTGCATCCCCGCGCACCTGTGTGGGACGTACGAGAGGCGGGCCTGCGCGCGCACGGCCTCTTAGTGGCCACCGACACGCCCACTGGCGCTGCACGGCGATCATCTGTACATCCCAGCAACCATGTCCGGACCGGTGACCCTACTCCAGGGTGACTGCGCGAGGGGACCGTAGCGCGGCTCGGCCTCGGGCCCGTTTGGGCGTCGCGGTGCGTGCCCGTTTGGTGGCTGACTGGGGTGGTGGTTGGGTTGTGGCGGCGGAGGCCTTGCTTGGGGAGGCGGGGGCGGCCCACTCGGACGTTGTTGCGGCTCGGAGTGGCGCGCTTTCCAAGCATTGCGGATCGACGTAGAGCGTGCGAGTAGCTGCGTGCGAGGTTGGTCAAATGTTCACGTTTGCCACACCGTGAATTTACCTGCTCTTTCTCGACGCCATCGGCGATACTCTGTATGATGTTCTCGACGACGGTTTTGTAGTTCCCAGCAGGCTTGTCGTCCCGGAAGCGCATCAATCGCCAGTGTTCCTTCACAGGGTCCCAGTGCACCTCGACGATACGGTCGTCCAGCTGCTCGCCGGATCTCTTCAGACTGCAATCGCGGGTTAGCGCATGAGCTGAGACTGAGTGGCGCGCCAAGATAGCACCTTTCCCACTCGTCGTCTTCGACGTGCATGACGTCGTAGAACTCGTACCGCGGCACTCTTTGCTCGTCACCACAGTACACGTGCAACTCAAAAACAGGCTTCGCGAGAAAATCTGGATCGGGCGACCGGCTGGACGCAGGTGGAAATCGTAGCACCAGTTTGAAGTCGATAGAGTTTTCCGAAGGTGGTTTCCACTTCAGGCTGCGCAGATCATCAGACGAAGTGCAGTGCCGCGTCTACCATGAGACTCACATGTTGTTGTCGGTCCCTGGAATATACGGTGTCTCGGCGCATGTGTAGATAAGACCGTCGTTGCCATGCTGCAACGCCGGCAGGTCGATACTGAAGACATCATCGACGTGATATGACAACTTGACTTGCTTCACTTTGATCCTAGATGGCGAGATGCAGTTAGCGCTTGGCAATAATATGTGGTGCGTAACTTGGACCTACTGGAATGGGTGGCCGCTTGCCACTTGTGGATGGTCTCGCAGCATTTTGGCATATGGCTCGTAGAACCACATCTGCAAGCGCTGTAGAAAACAGATGAAAATAAATTTCATAGAGTTGAGCATACGTAGCGGACTTACCCCGTAGCGTTTGTCCAGCGGTCTCTGCATCACGTTCTGGCCGTCAACGACGAGGCAGTCGAATGCAAGGTAACGGAATGTCTCCTGGCCAGAGAAAGGACACAGTCTGAGGTTCATGATAATCCGGGAGGCAGACTGAAGGTACAAACTTGGCGCGTGCGGGGGTCGACATCAATGACTAGCTCACCATCGACTATCGTACTGCGGAGCGGCTTCCTTGGGTCCTCGAAGTGGGGGAAGTAGAAGCCATCGAGTTTGCGGTAGGTATTGTGGCGGTCAATCTTCAGAGCACATGAGCTATGCGCAGCGCATAGCAAGATGGTTACCATGTACGCACAAGGAACACCACTTGGTCGTTGGTTTCGAGGTCCGTGTAGATGAAAAGCAGGACCCGGACGCCGTCCGACTTTTCACAGACCCAAAAACTGTGAGAAGACGTCTCAGTCCCGCACTCGGAGTAGTATATACACATAGCTCACTCGCGTGCGTCCAGTTTCTGCAAGTCCTGCATGCCAAAGCTAACGGGCTGGCTGCCGGGGAAACTGTGGCGTCACGAAGGTGAGTCTCAGACGGGTGGCGCACAATGCGTTTCTTACCGCTCGTGTTCGAGCTGGCAGAGCCTCGCCACAGTCTGTTTGAGCCATCGGTCTTGGTCTGAGCGTTGCGGAATGGGCGTGCCGGGGATGTCTGGTACGCGCGACATGCAGGCAGGGGTGAAGGGGGAAGACCTGTGTGACGCGCAGACGTGACGCGTCCTCCGTCCGCTGTGTCACGCGTCTGCGCGTCGCGTCGCGTCACTGACTACTGTATCGTTTCGACCATAGGTTCACGGGGTGTGACCTGTGACCTCGTGAACTACGAGGCGCCCCAGTTCACGACCTCTTGTGACCTGTGACCTCCTATATATGGGCCCCGCAGGGCCGCCCGGAGACCTCGGAGGCTGCTGTGACGCTCGGAAAAACCACCAGTTCATGGACACGTGTGACCTGTGACCTGTGAACTACAAGCCCGGTTCAAGGGGGCCTGTGACCTGTGACTGAACTTATGGTCGAAACGATACAGTATCTCGGACGTGACTCGATCCCGAGCGGCGGTGGACAAAACAGCTGGCAAAAAGCAATCACAAAAGAAGACAGCAGCAGCTTAGATTATAGCACAAACGATGAACACAGCATCGGTCGAGACATCGCTTCGTCGTCTGGAACACAACGTTCGTTGCTCACTACACAGTACAATATACACAAAAACGATGGCATGATGCGAATATGAAGAGCGAGACAACAAACATGGGACGACCACATACTCTAACAACCACGCTCTACCGGTCCTCTGCCCATTCCTAGAAAATAAGGTTATGTTAGCGTATGTCTAGATGGTCTCGGAAGAATGGCACTCACGTTCTCCTTCTTGATTTGCGCCTGCGCAACGATAAAATGTCGCATGAGAGCCAAATAACGCTAGCAAATTAAATCACTCACCTCCTCCTCAGGCGTGAAGTCGTTGACGATGTTGAAAAGCTTCCGGATCTCCTCGGGCGTCTTGCCCTTGATCATGTTCGCAACGGTTTTGCAGCCGACATCGCTGCGGAGCGCCAACTGTTTGAGTATCGGCAGGTCCAAGGGGCTCATGAAAGCGACTCACAGGAGAGGCTTGATGTCGAGGTAGTTTGCGGCGAGGATAATCTCAAAGAGCATCTCCTGGTCGACCGTAATGAACTTCTGGTCCCATTCGCTGATGTCCGTTGTCCGCTTGCGGTTCTCATCCTGGCTCTGCTCGGACTCCGCAGTCGGGAGCGGCTCGCCACGGTGGTGCTCACAGTACTCGAGGACCTAGATCGATGGGACATGAGTACGCCACAACTCCCGACCTTGCATGGGCTTGCCGCACGCACGGCACACACAACGTACCTTTTTCAGGACACTCGAGGAGACATTAGGAAGAGGAATGGGCTGATCGCTCTCACCGACGTCTGCAGGTGGGTCGTCGCTATCAGCACAAGGACGAGAGGCGCGCACGACCTCAATGAGAAAACGCACCTTCCAGCATGTTCTTGATGAGGACGCTGCGCTCGGCAACCTCCTTGTCCACGACGAATTGCTCATTATCGGAAGTGACGAGGAGAACCATCTTGATATTGCGGGATCGTGGAGTTGTCGAGCTGGATTGTGGGATGCGAGGTTTGCACCGGCTCTGCGTCTTTATGTTAAGACGCTTGCTTACGTAACTCCGTCATTTCTGACCACACAGCGCCTCCCACCACAACTTGACCTTGTTCACCGCCCCTCGCTTTGTCCACTCGCTCCCCTTTATCGGGCTTTGTTGACTCACAGCATGTCTGTGATGTCTTTCTTCCGCATTGCTCAGGCCGCCAGAAGCCCGTTCTCGCCCATAGGTATGCCTTTGTATTGTCCATCGCGAACACTAACGCTCAGTCCGCGATCCTCCGCCACAGGGCTGGGGTCCGTGCGGACGGCAACGAAACGTGCAGGAGGCACCGTCTCCAACCACGGTGGCTCCCCAGGCAAGCGGTTAGGCGTCAAGAAGTTCTCAGGTATGTGACTCGCCCACTCCGCCTCGTTCCCCGCACACCTAGCTAATAGTAATGCTTTCCAGATGAGTACGTCGTACCAGGCAACATCCTCGTGCGCCAGCGTGGCACCCAGTTCCACCCTGGGCAGCACGTAAGTCATATCGCGCAGTTCGGGTCCCCAAGGCGCTGGCTGACTCGCCCTGTACGACACAGGTGGGAATGGGCCGCGACCACACGTTGTTCGCGCTTGTCCCGGGGTACGTGCGCTTCTATAAGGAGGCGCGCATGCGTGGCGAGCGCAAGTATGTTGGTGTCGTGCTGAAGAAGGGCGAAAAGCTGCCGAGGGACGAGGCAACGCACGGGCGCAGTCGCTACTTCGGTTTCGTAAACCTCAACGCAGCGGCAGAGCAGAGTGCACCGACACGGACTGCCGCTTGACATACTTCCATCGCCCCTGTTGCAATGTTCCTCTCCTCTGGTTGCACGTATACGCATGCTTTCGACACTAGTATACAAGAATGTGCTATCTACACTTGGCGAACTTCGATACAGCACAGGTAATACAACGGTGAGTGGTGAAGATGGGGGCTATGCATGGGGAAATGAAAAGCATCCAGACTGCGGATTATCATACAAGTACCTTGAACAACTTCATTCTACTGTTATTTCACCAGGACAGCTCTGGGAACTGGACCTTCATGACTGGAGGTGGATCCAAGTCCACCGTTTCGATGATTTGCCGCAACCCCGGTAGGTCTGTCTCCTCTATGTCCTCGAAGTTCTCGTAGCAGGGCAGGCGCATCGACAATCGTTTAATCGGATGGCCGTGCTGTGCTCGCAGTTGACCTAGGAGGTAGCATTGCAGAGTCGACCACGTCTTGTCGTTGGTCATGGTCAGCACCTCCAGGGAGGGGCACAGCAGCCTCCCTGTAACCTCGCCAGGCGTCCCCAGAGCTGCGAGGATCGCCCTCGAGAAACCGGCATCGTTGATGCTGTCGATACGGATATGGAGCTCCTTCAGCAGCGGCATCCGCTCGAAGACCTCGATCCACCGCCTCCGCGTGAAGCCGAGGTGCGCGCGGTGGTAGTACGTCTCCGAGATCGTGAACTCCTCCAGAACGGACAAGTCGAGCGTGCGCACGATGCTGAGCAGGAGGTGCCCAGCGACGGTCGGCATCTCGCCCATGTCGCTGTCCTGCGGGATCGCGGCGATGATTTGGAACGGGCTCGTGCGCGTCGTGCCGTGGATCGCGACGACGTCGTTCGCGCTCGTGTACTCGATGTGCAGGCGCGTGATGCCCGGCAGGTGGCCCGTCTCCTCGAGGTTGTCCGGCAGCCCGAAGCGGAACGTGAAGTCTGCCGCGCGCTCGAGCCAGACGTGGAAGCGCGTCGCGCAGTCGGGGACCGCGAGTCGCCGGAAGAGGTCCGCGACGACGGACGCGGAGCAGCGCGCGATGTCGAGCACGCGCAGGTTGTCGAGATGCAGCGGGGGGAGAGACTCGGTGTCCGAGGAGGATGTGAACGTCGCCTTGTACGTTCGGAACTCCTCGAGCGCGGGGCACGCGGCAAGGATCTCGAGCAGGCGGGAGACCTCCATGGCGATCGGCTTGCGTTTCTTCCCTTTGAGGAAGAGCCGCTTCAGGTTCGTGTATGTTAGGCTGCCGAGTCCAGGGTACGCATACGCCAGCCTAAGGGTTGTCAAACGCGGCGTTTCGCCTTTGAACATGACTGGCAATGGAAAGCAATCGCTATCCATGCCGACCTTGTACACATGCAATGCTTCGAGCGCAGGCGCGGGGTCTCGCAGAATGGATTCGAGAGGCTCACGGAGATCTGGGTCGTCCATCCATATGGATGGCAAATATATGTGGCGTAGGCGTGCGACATGGGGCAACGCAGCGTTTATGACTTGGGTAGCAGCCGCCGACGTTGCCGAGGCTGATACTATGAGGGACAGTGGTGCGTCGCCAGACCGCTCTAGGCACGCGAGCGCGGCTTCAGGGTACTTCGTGCTTAGGCGGGTCCATAGTGCAGCGCATGTGAGCGCAATCTCGCGCCACCGGTGGCAGACATGGGCGAGGTACACCCATGGCGCAGAGCCGTATGAAGGGTGAAGTGGGCCGTCCTCTTCCTCGGCAATGCCGTCGAAGATGAGTAGGAGGATGTCGGGCGCTAGGCGGTGTATGGGGCGGAGAGCATTCCTGTATCGCTGCAGCAACGCGAGGGACAGGTCAAGGTCTCCCAACTACAGTTCCGATTCATCTCAGCTTCAGGCCATGGCTGTGAAGCCCCTGTAGAGTGGACTGCCCACCTTGTCAACTACTCCGTTCAACTCGTCCGTGTCGGCGCTTTGGTAGGAACACGCCGCACCGCGTCAGTTCTGGATCTGTCACATATTGGTCAAGAACGTACTGCGGTCCGTGCCACTGAGGAAGGTTCCAGGTGGGCCGGTCGAGGAGGTGGGACAGGGAAAGCCCCGGGGCTGTTGTGGTCGACGCTGAGGCCATAATGGGCGACAATCACTGGCAGGGAGGTCGTGGGAGGTTGACGTGAGGGGCAAGGACCACACACAGCCCTGTCCTTGGAGGTGGGCCTATATAGAGCGATGTACAGCGGCCAGTGTATCCGCGAGCGCCGGGGACAGTCACTGCCCAGTCAATGTCGTGCACAGGACGGACCTGTCTCCTCCCTTTTACGTATTACTGCACCAATCTCAACTCCCCTCCGCGATCTCGGTGCCTATATCCGCAACATCGTCTCTAGAGTCACATCACTCAGTACTCAGCCATTCAGCACTGCTGTACCGCTCGCATACCACGATGAACCCAGCGCAAAAGGCCGTATCTTCGAACAAAGTTGCGGTCTCGGCGACAGTTGTAACTGTAGAGCAACTGCCACCTGCCTAATAATAGGCTCCCAGAAGACCACTACTGTCGGTAGCGATGCTACAGCCCGTTTCTCACAGGCTTGCTTCCGCATCTCTACCACCCTGCCCTGCGCACCGACGCCAGCCTGAGCAACAATGTCGAGCGAATACCAGCTATCCATAACGCCGGTGAAGGTGTCGCGTATGTAATGCTCCGGATGAGATTGGCTCGCTGAGAACTGACGGAGAATCGCACCAGAGCTCCCCTCCGAGGAGACGATCCTCGCGCTCAGCGAGGCCTTGCTGGAGTCGACCAAGTCCTGGAAGCAGGGCAAAACGTTCAACAAGGTCGTAAAGACGTCCTCGCGCCCGAAGGGCCCGCAGGACGGGGCGCCCTGGCACAGCAGAGTCAGCGAGCACGCGCCGGAGGACGCGACGTTCGACGAATTCTGGAGCAAGCTCGGGGAGGACAAGGCGAACAACGAGATGCAGTACGTGGCCCAGTTCTCTCCCTCTCCGCCGGCCGTCGTGCATATGTACAGCGGCCGCGAGATCGATCGCGGTGCCCTGACATCGATCATGGTGCCCACTAGGTACGTGCCGGAGATCAAGAAAGTCACTCTGGTCGATGAGATTTCGCAGACGCAGTCCATATGGACCCTCTACTACACTTTCCCGCCGCCGGTGTCTCCTCGGGTGTTTACAGTACTACAAACGAAGCACTTGGTCGGAGAGTCCCCCAAGAAAGGGTGCGTTGTACGAACGCCCCGCCCGGCTTACGACGCTACTTACTGCCTCGACTAGTATCATCGTGTCCATCCCCGTGGACCTTTCCGAAGATGCGGAGCTAGCTAAGCTAGAAGAAAAGGGCGTGAAGGGACGCTATGTCAGCGTCGAGCTCTTGCAGGAGCTCGACAACGGTAAGGTCGAATGGCGCATGGCAACGTCCAGCACGCCCGGCGGCAACATCCCGTCCTTCGTCGCCGAGTCCACGATGGCTAGCACTATCGCGAAGGTATGTGCTCTTTGCTACGAACATGCACATTCCTTCTCATGGTCGCGTGCAGGACGTAACTCACTTCTTACATTGGTTCCACACGGTGCGCGCGAAGCCCGAGACCCCTGCCCAGGCTCCCGACTCTTGAAAATGCTCGTGCATTTCTTGGTTGTATGATCCTGAGATTGTGGTACCCAAGAAATATACCCGGCTAACTGCCATATGTGATGTATGTATGCCTCTGGCACTGACTCTGAAGGCAGCGGAATGTCTATTTGCTTGGCTACACACTTTCTCGTCAATGGAGTGTGGTCTCGAGGTCATTCCATTCATCCACTCGTCTGTCGATGTGCAGAGCTATTCTCATCCTAGCCAGCTGGTCGGAGCACGATAGGTACGCTGTACATGCGCGGTGCAGATTTTACGTACATGCATAGGGCGTGCGGGCTGCATGTCGTGCTCGTGGCTACTACTATTCAAACCCTATCCAGTAGGAGCCCTGCGTGAAACTTGCTGTGACTGGAGCCACAGGTCAGATGAGGATTGGTAGCGCCCCCGGCGGCTTCGACAACCAAACGAACGAATCCTAGAGGAGGCCTTCTGCCAGTGGTGGCAGAAGCAGAGGATGTATTTCGAACAGACAACCTGGTGAATGGTACAAGGAAAACATCCGAAGGGGTATATTGATGAGTGGGATTTGCTGACAGATTTCTCAAGGGAGGTGCCGTGCCGCCGACTCTGACGTATAGTCGCCCAACTTGCATTGACTCAGTTGTCGACTTGAGTCGATGGGTTGTCATGGATCTAGTTCTTCCGGTCCCTGCCACCGGTATTGGACGACCTGCGTGCAATACTGTACACGCGTACGCCGCATACTATTAGTAGGCAATTGTTGAATATCATCTACCGCGCAGGTATATACGTGTTCAGTATATGCGCACCGAAACTTGTCGTGCTCACCCTCTCGCGCGGGCTACTTACCTCCTATGTAGTAGCCTAGCCCCATAGGGTGAGAGGAAAAGTAATAGCCTCGCCGTAGTGTTTTGAACAGACAACGCTGGTAAGCCTATGTACATCTTTGCGCGACGCGGTTAGATTCAGGGGTTCGGGTCAGTCTCCTGCCCATCCACTCTGGCGAGGTAGGGGGCCCGTGTCGATAGTTCAATTCAATGCTCCATGTCACTCTATCACCTTCAGCCACAATACCGCCACAATTCCATCACTCCGCACCTTCCCCGCACCT
>KE504283.1:0-23272 GCA_000344655.2 Fomitopsis schrenkii | reverse complement strand
ATATGCCTGACCCAACGCCATTTACCGTCGGGTGACATAATTTGCAAGGCGGCGACTGGCTGGCTCCAGAGAATTGATATGCCAGTATAATCTAGGTGCATCCGTTTTGTAGGTGTATGCCAAGGATGAATTGATGATACCTACCCGTATGACCTTTCAGCCAGACATTCTTCGTCTTCTCCTCTTCTTCGACTGAGCGAGGGTAACTGGAGGAGAAAGTTGAGATTGCTTGAAGGTGACTGTACCTCTGCGACGCACTATTTCATTGACCGGACTGTGAAAAGTCATAATTCGAGTTTTGACTTGCAGCTCAGTGCAGCAGGTAGTGACACGCACGAAAAGCGTCGCCCTCGGCGTCAAATCCATACTGCTCGACGAAAGTATCCTCCGGGAGCTCGAGCCCGATGGCCAGCAACCTGGGTGTAGTCAAGGTAGTCAATATGTACAGGGTTCAAGTAGGTGTCATACCTCAGAATAGGGAAGAGGATGTTGAAGTGACAAAACTTGCTAAATGCACTGATCTCAGGCAGAAACGGTCGCAGTGCTTCTGGGTGCTGTTGCTTTGTCACGTCCCGGTCGACTAATCACCCCGTGAATGTTGTCATTGCTGCGTATCCTGAGGTCATGCACGTACTGTGATAGTGTTCAATCTGGTCTCGCACCCCACCTTCGATATGCTGAATCGAAAATCTTTAGATGGAGTGCTCGACGTGAAGAAACAATTCACAAACCCAATACTGCCGTAACTTGTAGCCTTGGTACGTTCCAGTCTCCTTGATATGACCTTCGTAGGCCTTCTTCTCAGCGTCGGACACTTGACTGAACGGGATATCGCCGATGTCGAACATGCGGTCGGTCTGTTCAGTGCGTCAGTGAACACGATATACAATACCTTGCAGAAAGGACCGCACATCACCCTGCGCATGTCCATGGTTGATCACGTAGAAGAAGCCCGATTTTGTCATCGCGTCGTGCACTTGTTGGGCAAGCATAGCAGCGCCATCGGGAGTTTGCAGTTTGGAGAAGTCAACAATTGGTAGGTCTGCGTAGTCCACTGTGCGCACACAATGAAGAGATGGGAAGCGTAAATACATACATGCACTTACAGTCCGCGTTGGTGGGCGGGGCGGGGACCCAACGGGGCGCAGTAGGTAAGGTTGTACCGGGCATCTTTGAGGAAGTTCACAGTTCGCAATATCGAGCCTGTAAAGAGCAAGATGGGGGCGGGCTATGAAGTCGCTCATCGAATGCGCCTTTTGATATCCTCTGCACCCGCCGAAAGTCATCGAGAACCGAATCACCACCGTTGAATGATACGGCAAACTCAGCAGACATTCTGTCGCACGAATTGAGGAGCAGCATCGCTGGAATGGAACAGGTGGATGAGGCGTAGCTTCCGAAGCTGATAAGAGGACATCTGGGATTACCTGAACGATTAGGTGGAAGAATCTAAAGCTGGTAGACAGTTATCAATATACCGTGCATGTGCCACACAGCTGACATATGAGTGGAGCCTGCCGACGGGGCACAGACAGGTCGGAGGCCGAAGCTCTACTTCGCTTGGTACAGAAGGACGTCGTACGCTGATTAAGCTTCAATCTCTAGACACCTGAGCTGCATCTCTGGACAGGTTCAAACCCTCAGTGTGGGGAGCGTGGCATCTTGTTTCCGTGTACTACATCCGTAGTGAGTTCATCACCTTTCATTCGACAGCCATATGACGCGTACCTTGAACCCTATGAACTGAGTCCGCTCATCATGCCCCACAATGTCAGCGCGAGGGATGCATCGAACCCCCAATTTCTGCGATGTGGAACGCAGGGCTCTGTGATGGTCAAGAGTGCATGCCTTTGCAAGGATGCTCCAACAGAACTTGTGCCACTGGCACAGCGAAGGCTGTTGAGATTGAGCAGACGGGTGGCCCTGACATAGGTTGTGGCTGCTGAAATTAGTGAGCACAAGCTCCTAGTACAGTGTGACCAGCGGTGGCATGGGCAGACCTGTTCACTTCAACATAAGCAACTACCGTAGAAGGGCTGCGTATAACGGCATGACAACGTGTATTACATTTCGCTCGTTCAATTGTAGTCTTCGAAACAACTCCGCGGATCACGTCTGAGTCCTGCTCGTGGCTATCAACGTGGCAGCTTTCTCATGTGGAACCGTACCGTAGCGGCTAGTCCTGCCCTTGCGCCACTGCCCCATTGTCGGCGCGTCTGCATCATCGAAGTGCAGCTTGATGCCCTGCTTCTGCAGGACAGGGCTCCCACGATTCGGGTCGAGGGGGACATCATTGTCTCAGGTCTGGCAGGGTGAAGTAGAACAGACCAAGGCGTGCGTGGTCCCGTTGGTCCTCGTGTGACTGGGCGACGCGGTGAGGTGTTGCCTAGTATCTGCCAGGGGATTCCATGGGGTCACCAGCATTGATGACCTTCAAGGCAACATATTGTGTCAAACGCCGTTGATCATAGTAACAGTGCAACGCCACGTACCGCCGCGTTGGGGATGTGCTTCAAGTACCCAGCGCCATGTGTCATTTAGTGACATCACTCGAAGTACCGTCAGCGATGGCGGCAAAATCCCTGCTCGCAGTAAGTATGTTCTTGAACATAGGAAGGAGCGATGGATGAGTTGTGCTTCAAGCTTACCTATCGCGCATCACAGCGCCAGCCTGAGTGGCCACCGGGCATGGTTCGATTGTGCGGCGCCTGGGATCGCACGTGCCTGAGAAAGCTCACACGTTTCATATATGGAAATTCCCGCCGCGTGGCGCGTTCAAGCGAGTGTAGCCTACATCGTCTGCGAGGAAGGGACGTACTCATTCTTCAATCAGCATGTTTGCTTGCCGCCTTGTATCGCTGCTATCGCACGACGGTGCCACGGGGAAGAGTTTGATGATCTTCACTAATTCTACTAGACACAGGATCGAACGCCACCGCCGCGGTGGCCAACTTGAAGGGCTTTTTCCCGAGGAAATGGCTTCAAGGGATGCTATGTGAGCGTCGGGCTCTTGCAGGAGAACGGTTAAGGTCGAATGGCACATGGCAACTTTGTTCGGCACACCCGGCGGCAACATCCTTTCCGTCGTCGCCGAGTCTACGATGACTAGCGTTAACGTGAACGTTCTAGGTATGTGCTTTACGCCACGAACATTCCTTCTCACAGTGGCGCGCAGGACGTATACCCACTTCCTCCAAACGGTGTGCGCGAAGCCCGAGGCCCCCGTCTCGGCTCCCGATTCTTGAACCTGCAGGATGTATCGGTGTTGGGGTCATTTACACTTCGTGCATTCATGATGCGCTGAGATCGTGGTATCGAAGGAAACACTATACCCGGGTAGCTGGAGGTTCAATCCATCTGCAGTGATGGATGGCACCCAGGTAACAAACATGAAGACAATGGATGCGCTTTCCCTGGCCAATGGAGTGTGGTATCGAGGTCAGTCCATTCATCCGCTCGTCTTTCGATGTGCAGACTGATAGAGCTATCCTCATCTTAGCCACCTGGTCGGAGCACGATGCGCTGTACATGCGCCGTGCGGATCGTACGTTACATGCACTGAGTCCGCGCGCTCGCATCTTCTATCCGAACCCTATCCAGTAGAAGCCCTGCGCGAGGTCTGCTGCGATCGATACCCAAACGCGTGAGCTCCGTTATATATCAGAGGCAGCTCGAGGATAGTCGTGTCTCACTACCTGTGTTTTTCTGCGTCCCATAAATGTGCGGTATCCGCAGCGAAGCCACTTCCCGGCATCGAGCTAATACACATCTTCCTCAGTGCCACTACAAGCTTTAGCTTCCTCCACAAGAATGGGCAATTCCTGGTCATTGGCCCCCCTCCCTCGGGTAATCATGCATACCATGGGTGTACTCTGGAAGGCACAAGCTCAAGGTCAGATGCTCAGTGGCAGCACCGGAATGGGAAACATGGAACGGCGGCTCAAGACAGACGAGATTCTGGAGGAGACCCTGCGCCAGTGGCGGAGGCAGAAAACGGATTACGAACGAATGGTGAGACAACAAGAGGAAGAACGTATCGGCTCCACAGGGGCGACGCAACCTGGTGAGCTAGACGAGCCCGCAAGAGCTGCCTTGGAAGAGAAACGCACAGCCGAAGGTCGAGTTCAGAGGCCTCGCGGCGCCGGGGTAACAAACATGAATGAAGAACGGCAGCTAGAGGAAGATGAGAAAGAGAAAATTCTGGATGAGACCCAGACGGTGTTCGAACCGATGAAACGACGAGAGGAAGCACGCATCGCCATAGGGGCGACGCAGCCTGGTGAGCTGGACGAGCTCACAATAGACGCTTTGGAAGAGGAACACATAGCCGAGCCGGAAGGCGATTCGAAGGATGAGCCCGAGCCCGAGCATGATCAGGGAAAAAAAGCCACTACAGTGGAAGCCGAGTCGGAGACTCTGCTGCAGGAGATGGAGACGATTTCGCCTGAGGGCCCCCGTGCTGCGGTCCCTAACGTGACTCGGGCCCAGTTCGAGGAGATGAAATCGCGCCGGCAGTACCAGGAAGGCTTGATGCACTTCGCCGTCGCTGGGATAGCAGGAAGCGGGAAATCGTCCCTGGTCAATGCGTTCTGCGGCGTCCGCAACAAAGACAGGGGCGCCGCACCCACCGGGGTCGTCGAGACGACGGCCACCGTCACGCGCTACCCCGACCCGCACCCCAAGAACCCTTTCGTCTGGTATGACATCCCCGGCGCCGGGACGTGTACCGTCCCGGACGAGGAGTACTTCACGGAGCAGGGGCTCTACATCTTCGACGCTATTGTCGTCTTATTCGACAACCGTTTCACCGCGACCGACCTCGCGATCCTCCGCAGCTGCGCGCACTTCGACGTGCCGACCTACATCGTACGCTCGAAGTCTAAGTACCACATCGACGACATAACCGATGAGGGCCTCGAGCAGGACGAAGACGCTGACGAGGCGGACGTTCGTGAGGCCGCGCGCCAGCAGTATATCGAACAGACCAGAGAGAGCGTCGCGGGGAACTTGGAGATGGCAGGGCTGGAGCAACAGCGGGTCTACATGGTAGAGAGCGCGATTCTGCGTCAGGTGGTGCAAGGAAAACATCCGAAGGAGTATATTGATGAATGGGACTTGCTAAGAGACATCTTGGAGGAGGCGTGCAGCCGACGTATAATCGGCGTCGATTCTGAAGGCCAGGGCGGGGATGTCGTTGCCCACTGAGGGCGAGGAGTTGGAGTGAAGATTGGAATTACGAGATGGATGATATCGCGAATGCTATGGCCTTTGGAAGTTGATCGTGTTTCGTAGTCAACTACACTTGTAGACATCTTGTTGGCTCCCTCGAACGTACATGACCGCTAGTAGGAATATATAAACAAACCCCAGTGTGTGTCTTACTCAATCTGCACGTCAGCTCCGAGTCCTTCATGCCAACTCGAGATATCTCTCCACTGTTGTATAAGCACGTCAGATCATCGCGGTGGTGGCCAGATCCTGCAAGCCTATGACGTACCTTCCCAATTCGTAACTGCCTCGTTCCACAAGCGCACCTCATGCTGGCGCGTCCCTCCGTAATGGTCAACGAAGTCATCGCCAAACACCGCCTCCTCGCGCGCGATGCTCTCGGGACGCATCATGCGCTCCGTCGCCGCCTCGAGCGACTGCGGGAGCATCCGCACCTACAAATTACACAACAGCGCATCAAAAAACCTCTCTCCCTAGAGCGCAGAACGTCGGCCTACCTTGCCGCTCCGCTTGTCCTCCACCGACAACTGCGCAATCGGCGGGCCGGGCAGCGCGAGCTTCTTCTCGATACCCCTCAGGCCGAGCGCGAAGACGGCCGAGAGCGCGAAGTACGGGTTCATGTCCGCGCCGGGCACGCGGACTTCGAGGCGCGTCGCGGCGGGCGGGACGGACGGCGGCGCGATGATGCGCACGGATGCTGCGCGCGAGTCGTAGCCGTACGTGACCGCGTTCGGCGCCCAGAACGCCTCCCCGCCGACGAGCCGCTTGTAGCCGTTGATCGTCGGGACGAGCTGGGTTGGCCGGGATCGACTCAGGCATAGGTACTAGGACGGAGAGGGGGAGGGGGACGTACGGCGGGCATGATGTCGGGGAGGCCGTCGAGCACCCCGGCGAGGAACCACTCGCCTTCTTGGCTGAGGAATTTGGTGTCTTCGTATGCTGCGTTGGCTCGACCGGTCTTTAGCTCTTCCTCGGAAACGGCGAAGAGGCTCTTCCCGTCCTTGTCGCGCAGTGACACGTGTATGTGGCTGAACGATGGGAAGGGAAGTCAATCTGTGAATTATATGCAGCGGACTGAAATTGGCTACCCGCTACATCCTGGGAGCTGGGGGATCGCTGAGCACCGAAAAGCGCACGCAGATAGGCGATGGACGCACGTTGCCCCAGGGCTTGGCCATAAAACTAGGTGTGATCCCATGCTTCATGCCTATGCTCTTGGTGAGATATTTGAACAAGATGGCATTATCTGCCATGCGGTGCGCCGTCGTGTACGCCAGTGCAGTTTCATATACGCCGGGGCCGGTCTCAGTATCTGCGCCGATCTCTGTTCAGAAATTACGTCGCGTTTACGGCGGTGCAGCTCACGATGTCCCTCCAGTGGCACGTCGAACTTGAACGCTTCGTCGAATATGTCGTGGAAATAATCGTTGTTGAGCTGCGTTCGAAGAAGAGAATAGCCGTGCACTGCCAAGCTTCAGTGCGTCACATCGAGACGTCTAAGGAGCAACTCTTACTGCCAGGGGTCAACGGCTGTAAGCCGGCATATCCCTTCTCGTTCAGTGTGTGAGGCGTCTCTTGGCACGGGACTATCTGTCAGAAATTGTTTGACTCTGGATGTTGCTGAGATCTACCTTTGAATTGGAAATACTGACAGACCCATCAGCTGCGTGCTGCATGTTACACTGAACATCGCTGACCACTGACCTCATATTCACAGCCTGCATAACATTGCCAGCCCTTGCTTGCGGCGCGGCCCACAACACGCTTGAGCACCCCGCGAGGGTCTGCAAAGAGAGGCTGCTTCGTGTCCGGATCGAGGAAGGAGACGAGGAAGAACGGGACGTTTTTCTCCCATGGGATGCGACGATACGTAGACAAGTCAATTGCTGCGAGAAGGTCGCGGAACCCGTTTGCTTTGTTCGATATCAGCAGCTCTTTCGAGTAGGTAGTATCATGTATGTCCCATCCGCTGCGACGGACCGGGCATGTGAGCGAACAGTGTGGTAAAGCACCTAAAGGGTCCGTACAAAATGACACTGCAGAATCCAAAGCCATCGGATGACGCGGCACTGAGAAACTTCTCTTTGGACTAAAAATACATGAGGATGACCCCTGTGACGCTGAGCTCGCAGGTGTAAGCGTACCATGAACTTTCCCCTCAGCACTCCATCGACTGCACATACGGGATGAGCTCAGTCAAACAGTGGTTGTATCAGTCTGCGTACCGTCAACACCTATCAAGCGAGCTAGTCAGGACAACGACAACGACACAGGCCGGACCCGGTGGACCCATCTCACCGGCTACTTTGACCTTGATATCATCCTTCAGTAGGTCCTCGAGTTCGAGAAGTGACTTCGGAGCGTGCTGTGTTGCTGATGGACCTCCCATGTCGAGTATGTACTTGAGTGTACACTGTTCTCGCAGGGAAAGAGCAATATCGCGTTATCGCAGGCGCAGAGCGAGTGTGGCGGCTGATGGGCGCGCCGCCGATAGCGCATGACACGTCTGTGGCTGATCAGTCTACATCGCAAGCGCCGAGCAGAACCTGGGTGGCGCGACGTCCTTCAACTTGTCGACGAACCACGGAGTGCCACATACAGCGCACGACCGCAAGCAGCCATGTCATTGACATACAGCATCGATGTGCCGTCTGCGGTGACCTCACTGACTCTCGCAGAGAACAGCAACCTGCTTGTGGGCTCTGGTGCGTTCTGCTCGGATGCATCATCCTGGGAACAGTGCTGAAGAGAAATTAATTAGACGATGGTACAGTGCGAATTTATTCGCAGCTATCTACCCGGGTCACTCGGGCGATCAAGTCTCTCGGGGCTGAGATCTCATCCATATGCTGCTCCAAACCCGGAGGCCGTCAGCCAGAATATTGGTACTGCGCCAGCGGGACGAGAGTTTTCGGGTTCTCTCAATTGTCCGACAAGATGATTCTCACTAAACAAGACGCCCTCACCTCGTTCACATTGGGCGAGGACGAGGAGGACGTCCTCAATGAGGTCAGTGCATGATGCATTCCATGACCTCACGACTCTCAAGTGCATGGATCTAGCTAGATCGATTTGAGCTTCGACGGAAAGTATCTTGCATTCAGCACGGACAACGGCACCGTAGGTGTGGTTGAGCTGTCCACCGGGCGCATCAGCAGAATGAGGACACGGCACACGAGCGTACGCCGACTGTTCTCCCCATCTGCACCGCATCCTCACGCTCGACGTAGATCTGCGATTCCGTCAAATTCATCCCAGACCGACCGAGCGAACTCGTCAGCGGGGGCTATGACTCCAAACTCCTGCATCACGACTTCCAACAACGTACATTGCTGTCGAGCCTCGACCTAGGTGAGCCATCCCCGGTGCCGGTAATCGATATCTCACATCTCGCCCACATGCAGCTCAAGCCTCACCATCTAGCGGCTCTGATCAGCCCGGACTGCAGCTCTCTCCCCCCTTCGTGCTATCAGCCGCCGTCTCGCCCGCCGGTATCCTAGCCGCGACCACGGCGAGCGGACTGCTGTTCGTGGGCGCGGGCGGTGAGAAGCGCCCTTCTAGCCAAACGCAGAAGCGAAGGAAGAAGTGGGACGGTCTGAACGAAAGCGAGGGGACAGTGTCAAAAATAGCAGAAGGGCCCGTTGTGGCGGTGTAAGTTGCCTTTCCTTCCTACTCTGGATCGCGGGACTGAAGGCTGGCGCAGTGCTTTCCTGGACCCACTTCGATTCGTGACCTGTACGCTCTTGGGCGAGGTGAAGCAATTCACGATTGCCCACGATGCCTCTGCAAGTGAGAATGGCCCTGGTTTCAACGTCCACGGGGGGTTGGTCAGCCGCACACAGAGGCTCGCCAAAGTGAACACAGTATCTATCACTGGAGATCGTATGGCTATTGGCGGGCTTGCGGGGGATGGCAAGGGTGTGGTCGAGTTTTGGGACATAAGCAAGGAGGCGATAGAGCGTGCGATGACGTCGCAAGCTAGCACTATGAGTCAAGGCAATGCTACGCGGTGAACGGGGTACCTATGACTTTTCGTGCGACTCCGCTTGATGCTTGGCCTCTTCTTCCCTCTCCTTCTCGAGCTCGGCGATTCTGTGCAGGTACATCTCCCGCTTCAGCTTCAGCTTTTCGAGATACTCCCCGTCAGAGACTTTGTGCCACCCCAGTGCCGTGAACAACCGCTCGCTCAATGGTAATTTCGGCTCATCCTCCTCCTCCTGAGATGGAGTCGGTATAGGTTGATGTACCGCTGGCGTCGAGGGTGTCGGCGGTTGCGGCGGCGGCTGCAGCTTCCTCGACACGTATTGAATCCGCGCGATCCCCAGCTCGTTGTACATCAGTTGGAGCATCGTGCAGACCAGCCCTGCGGTAAGCACACCAGGTACGATGCCCAGTCGCCCTCCTGCACCGAGTGAGCAACACTGCCGCAAGAGGAGCACGCAGGCAACGTACGTTTCCAAGCGTTCAGCACGCCGCCAGTGAAGGCCCCGCTCACGACAGTTTCGGGCACCTTGTTCATGCGCACGTCCCACCACGTGAGCTTCTCCCCTGCCTGCCCGCCCTCCTTGCGCTGCTCCCGGAGCTCCCGTATTCGTCTTGAATAGCGGGTGTTGGCGAGCGCAGAGAGGAGCAGCGGGCTCACGATGTATTCTCGGAAGCCTGCGTCATGTAAGTCGGCTTTTTGTGTGACACAGACTATGCACAGACGTACTGAAGAACGTAGCACCCGCTATGCCGCCGTTGATACCAGCCGCGGTAATCATCGGGCCTGGTTGGTTATACCCCTTGAAGAGACCATATGCTCCGGCTATTGTACCTGTCGCGACGGCTGCCATCGCGTACGTATCAGCAACTCCTGTGTACGTATGAGGCGCAGGGAGGACGAACTCGCATGTAAGCAATGTGTTCACCCCAACGGTGAGGGGTGCTGACGGGTCCATAATCCCGTCGGTGTCTCTATTGTTGAGCACGACGCTTGGATCAGTCAGGAGGATGTACTGGGCACAAGCACTGAGGCGGTACGTTTGTGAGGATTGGTCTGGCTGCAGGTAGGCGGGGTTGACGCAGCTCACGGTGTCGCCGCCGGTGCGAGCTGGCGTGCAAGATCTGAATCTGTGTCAACGACGGCGTCCAAATCTCAGACTCAGAGCTCTTAGGAAGAGATCACTTCAGCCGGGCCGCGAGCTGCCGCGAGTCAGCCGGAATAAGTAGGGGTGCACAAGAGGTGGTCACGGTTGTGTTTTTGGTCCTGAGCTATAGAACCCAACGATGCCAAGGCAATAGTACTCAGATATATCTTCGCAACATCATATACACTCTACATCGTATCCCTAACGAAACCAAGGGTACCCATCGAGGACGCGAGCAGCTCGAGCAGCTTCTCGCTCTCCTTCCGTTGCACGGTCTGGAGTGTCCCTAACTCCTGCTGAAGCTCCGGGTTCGCCACCATGACATCCCCATGCATGCGCAGGAAGACGTTCTGGTATGTCTGGACAGCCTCGAAGTCGCGGTGAGACTTCAGCCTCGATGTGAGGGCGGCGAGGAACATGCGGATGTCGTCGAGAGTGACGAGCGACCGGAGCTCTAGGTCCATGGCAGCCGGCGATAGAGTCTTCGCGTAGGCGAAGAACTCTTCGTCTATTCGGTGCACATCAGTTGGTGTCCACTGGAAGATGGCGGGACGACTTACAGTCACCGTCCGGAACTGCCGCGGCGAGCTGCCTGTGGAACGCGCTCTCCGACGACCCCGCCGCCTTTTGCAGCCGCTTCGTCTGGTTCTTGCTCTTCTCTGCTTCCTGTTTCTGCGACTCCTGGACGGTGAACCGCGACTCCACCCCGGGCAGTGTCGGCAGGAAGAACGGCGCCTTCTCCGGCTCTTTTGGCGGCTCCTTGGGCTTGTTGCGCTGTTGAATGACCTCGAAGTTGAGGAGCGTCTGCCATCGCGAGCGTGGTAGGAGTGACAGAGTAACCAAGTCGCCGTCGAGCTCTGGTGGCATGAGGAAGACATCTGTGGATCTTTCTTGGCCAGCGAGGGTGAGAGATGACAGCGCTTCCAGGGCTGCGTGTGCATTGGTCGGTGCGAATGGGTTAAGTTCGAAGATGTCAACATACCCTCGTCTTCTGCAGTGCCCTGCATGGATGGTAGTGATACCTCCATGACATGTTCCTCGTCAGACACGCTCTGAAAGGAGACGTCCGAGTATTGAGCACGATTCGCCCTGTACTCCATTTCAGCAAACGCACACGACAAAGATCATATGTGCAGCCCACCACAAGTATACCCCCACGCTGTCGGTATGCGACGTAGCAAGGAAGTCATTCGTCGGTGAGAACGCCACGCTGGTAGCTACACTTGGCGTGCGGAAGGCGTCGATGAGTCGGCCGGTCGGGATGTCGAAGGTACGGATGATGGAATCCAGTGACGTTGTGACAAGCCACCTCGAGTCGGGGGAGAAGGTCTGCGGGGATACCCTAGATCAGTGTTGTGTTCAAGATTCATACAGGCGGTCGATGCCCACCAGATCCAATGTACGCCCCCGGTGACCACGAAGCTCTCTGACAACGTTCCTCGTCTCGATATCGACCAAGCGGACCACACGATCGTCGCACACGACCGCGAGCAGACCGCTGTCCCGCTGCAGGGTCATCGATAGTGCAGAACAAGGCAGCAGCAAAGTCTTCTCGAGCTTCGCTGTATGGAAGTCGAAGAACTGGAGGTACATTGTGAGAGACCAATCAAGGTAGCACGAAGGCGATACGTACGTTCACAGTACCGTCTAGCGTGCTGACGATCACCACGGCATTGAGCGCATCGGTGGCGACACCAGTCATGCATCGCTCTTTCGACTTCTTCTTCGAGGATGCTGATGAGGCGCGCAGTCTGCCCGCGGTCTCGGGAGGACATGCCCCGACGCTGAACGTCTTCCGCAGTATGCCGGATTGCATATTGTACATATGCACGGCGCCCGTCGACGATGAAGTGAGGCCGAAGTTGCCACATGCAGACACACAGACAGCCTGATCACATAGAGTTCAGACCACATACATGGAGGAACGAGTTGGAGCTCACGGTGACGGCCCCGACAGGGGCACCTTTCTTACCACCGTCCCCGAAGCCGAATACGTGCTTGCCGAGCTTCTTGTCTTTCATGGTCCAGGTGCGCGCAAATGTCTCTTCCGCGTGAGCGGTTAGAATGTCATCCCAATCTTTTGCTCTCGTGGTTGAGTACGCGATGCCGATCACGGGCGGAAACTTCAACGACGTCAATGGTATTGAGAGGCTCGTAGCCTTCTTAGCTAGGTGTCCTGGGATCAAGAGGTCAGATGTGATGCACGGGGCAATGGGGAGGTTGATGTACCTTGACTGAGTTCGAAGCTCCTCGAGTCCCTGACGACACTAGTGCACCGTAGGCTACGATCAGTAGATGCTGTCAAGAGCTGCTTTCCATCATCCCCATAGTATCGGATAAGATGGGGAGGGGCGTGATGTCCAGAACGGAACTTGAGCAAATGGGGTGGTGCAGTAGGAGACTCAAAGAACCATTGCTACATAGCTAGTTCAGTCAGGGCGTTGACCCAGGCTTATGATGTACGCACTTTGACGCTGTTGTCGTCTCCAGAACTGATTAGTAGCGGTTGACCAGGAACCCACTCTACGGCGGTAACAGCACCGTCGTGAGCTCCGCGCATGAGATGCAACAGTTGGCCGCCGGAGTTTAGGTCCCATAATGCGACGTGCCCGTTGGCTGACGCGGACGCCAGGACAGGCTGTCCATCTGCGATGCGTGAGCGTCCGCTAGGTTGGGTAGCTCATACGGAAACATACCGCTGCGGAAGGACAGCGACCGCACTGCACCGTCCTGCATGGTCATCTTCATGAGCCGTTCGTCGGCCCTGACGTCGTAGACAGAGATCTCTCCAGATGCAAAGCCCACGCCGACAACGTCGATTGCAGGTGACTGGACAAGCGCTGTGATAGCAATCGAAGGCTGATTAGCCTGTTTTGAGGATTTTGCTGTGAGGGATGCGTAGGAGAAGGTGTGGATTTTAGTCCTGTGCACGCCAATGTCAATAATCTCATGACGACCTACGCGACAAATTACGCACTGAGTTTTGATGTTCCATAGTTGTATGCTTCCTTGGCTGCTGCCTACGAGGATCTTGTTTAAGTAAGTTGACGGATGTAGCATATTTGTAGCGGTGAAGTCGGAGTCGAACTGCATAGTGGTTTGCAATTCTGCAACCACAGTCAGAACGCGATGCCAGGAGCGGATTCATATGCACATACCACCGCTACCAATATCCCATACGAGCATGCGGGTGCCATCTTCAGTGAGTGCGAGGAGCTGGCTACCCAGTACTAGCAGAGATGCGAAGTTTGTTTCAAGCGGGTTCGTTAATCTCCCAACCTTGTAAAACATGAGTAGGCAACATCAAATTTTGGACAGTGCTACCCACCTCTTTGCCTCGGAGGTACTGGATGAGGTGAGGGCCGCTCGCGGCCCAAACGGCATTACCGTCCATGGCGAGACATGATATTCGCTCAGGCGCATCGGGTCCTAGCGTAGAGCAGGTTAAATCGTCTGCACACCTTCACAATGTCTAGCACGTACCAACAAAAAGCAGTCCCATCTTGCCTCCCTCCCACATGGCCCACGACCTCCCCAAGCAGGTGACTAGGTGGATCTTGGGGCCATCCGTCGCTCCCTTGTGGGACCGAGTCTGCAGAACGAAGGGGACTTCATTTGTGATGAGCCCCAATGCGCGGAAGGGGGCGAATAGGCGGGGCTGCGTGGCTTTTTGAGGACCTTGATGATCGACGCGAGCGCGTTTGCGAGGGGGCAGGCTGCTTGGTCCTGCTTCAGAAGCTACGACCGCCATTCTCCCTGAGTCAATGAAAACTGCAAGTGAGTAGTGGTTGCGGGCGTGGTTGAGACGCAATATGTCCTGAGCGCAGGCACTGTGCTGCAACGCGGTGGCTGAAGGGCTAAAGAATTTCGATAGTTCATCCACGTGCGCGAGGATCGGGATCTGGGAGAGCTGGTGTTGTGGTTTGTTGTCCAGAAGCCTCCGTTTCTAACCATCGCAAACACCGCGCCGCCAAGAGAAGCCTGTGACGCGCCTGCGACAGTGGCTGTAGCTGAGAACAAGTACTACTGCGTTGACCGGGAACTCACCACGACTATAACGGACCTCCGAAATGGAAACGACCAATGATCCAACCTTCACTCCTGCCCCTGAGGTGCTTTCTCCTGCGTCTGTATTCACGCCCCAAGTCCTGGTAGCCTCGTCATTAGCAGCCGCTGTCATACTATTAGCAAGTGAGCGCCATACTCTAGTACGGGGACATAGCTGTTGACCCACGGTCCTGCCAGTTGTTGCCATAATCTCCCGCAAAAAGTCAACCTCGCGCGGTGACGCACTCCTACTCGTCGGCCCCTCCGATGCGGGCAAGACAGCCATATTCTCCACGGTACGTACCGACTTAGCGTACACACCCCCGTGTCTGATGCGCGCACATTCAGCTCGTATACAAGCACACACTTCCGACGCAAACATCCATGCAATCCAATGTGTCCGTCATGGCAGCGCAACAGCTCCGAGTTGCAGACGTGCCCGGGCACCCGCGTATCCGCGACCAATACCGTGATTACATGGGAGATGCGCGAGGAATCGCCTTCGTCGTGGACTCAAGCACAGTATCTAGGAATGGTGCAATGGTTGCCGAGTACGTGCGCACACAAAGCCTGGTCGCCATGGTCGTGGTCACTTACGCTCCCATACCAGACACCTCCACCAAATCCTCCATGCTGTCACGTCTCTACCTCCGTCGCGACCAACGCCAGCTCTGGTGATTGTTGCGCACAAGGCCGACATGCTAAAAGCGACCGCGCAAGCGACACCAGACCAGCTCGCTATCAACCGCGTCCGCACAGTCCTCGAACGCGAGCTGGAGAAGCGTCGAGCATCACAAGCGGGCGGCGTTGGCATCGAAGGGCTGGGTGCCGAGGACACCGAGTCGGAGTTGGGAGGGCTGGAGTGTGGTGGGAGTGGCGAATTCCGGTTCGACACTTGGGAGGGAGGGGAGATCGCTTTCGTAGGCACGTCGGTGAAAGTGCAGAAGGCGCAATCGGCGTCGAACGAGAAGTCAGACGACGAAAGTGGTCTTGCGCCTCTTGTACAATGGATAGAGGAACTCTGATATTATTTTCAATATTATGATTCCGAGCACACAGGTGGGTGAGCCATCCCAAAGATCAATAAGGAAAACGTCGCTTGCCAGTGGACTTCGCCATTGGCTGCTGTTCATGAGCGCGTCGCGCCAAACACGGCCAAACAATCAGTGCGGTATAAATTTGCGGCGTTCCCGTCGTCGACTCTCATGCAACCTCTTAGACAGTGCCTATCCTCTTCGTTCATCACCACGTAGGATAAGGCGATTCGGTTTGCAGAGACGGATGCACTTCGGGCGGCAAAGAGCTCACTCGCCAGCTCTCTGAGCTTCTGTGGTGTTGCAGAGTGTCAGAACTTCCCTACATCTCGCGCTATGTACAGTCAATGCCAGAGTGGATGAATGTACGATACTCTTTGTACAATACACTTTTTACTTCGAAGCAACCACCTTCACCGTGATGATCGGTCTCTGGTGAGTCGGCGCCGATGCTGTCGACGCTTTGGAGTGTATTTCGACGTCCGATGTTGCAGCACGTATATTCAAGGAATCTGGGGGGATGGCTGGACGCCTCTCGAACGTGACGTCAATAGGCTGCTGTCACGTCGTGACAGCGTGATAACACGTCACTGCGTGGCACCGTACGAGCCCGCACTGCTGCTCGGCGTCAGCGCACTCACAACGACCCACTCGCTGCCATGTTCATCATCAACTGGTTTTGGGACGTCCTGGCGCAGCTTGGTGAGCTCTTTTGCCAGTGTGTATACTGTGCTGGGGTAGCCGCTGACCCTGCGTAGGTCTGTTGCACAAGAATGCCAAAATCCTCTTCCTTGGTCTCGATAATGCCGGGAAGACGGTGCGTGAATCCACATGTTGGGGTGCCGGACGCCGTGCGCTGACGAGAAATTGTATAGACTTTGCTTCACATGTTGAAGAACGACAGACTCGCGACGCTGCAACCCACCCTTCACCCTAGTAAGTGGCTATCTGACCACCTCTACGCGTGTGCCCACTGAACTGTGGGCAGCATCCGAGGAGCTTGCCATTGGCAACGTGAAGTTCACGACGTACGACTTGGGTGGTCACCAGCAAGGTATATCTCGAGCATGCACTCACCAATAACACCACTGACAGGAAACCAGCTCGCCGACTTTGGCGTGACTACTTCCCTGAGGTCGACGGCATCGTCTTCCTTGTCGACAGTGCTGACTTTGAGCGGTTCGCGGAGTCAAAGGCCGAGCTCGACGCACTCCTCTCTATCGAGGAGCTCTCGAAGGTCCCGTTCCTTATCCTTGGCAACAAGATTGACGCGCCTGGCGCGGTGAGCGAGGAGGAGCTCAGACATCACTTGGGTCTCTACCAGACCACTGGCAAGGTATGTACTGCATGTATGTTGTTCCATATGGCCGTCTCATCTTTGGTTCAGGGCAAGGTTCCCCTCAACGACATCCGCCCCATTGAGATCTTCATGTGCTCAGTGGTGCAGAGGCAGGGATACGGAGAGGGCTTCCGATGGGTCTCGCAATACGTATGTCTCACGCCCTTCGTTGGTTGTGCGTATGCTCACACTGCTGTCAGATCTGAGGCTCCTCGTCAGCAACTGCATGCGCGTGTTGTGAGGCGTCTTCGGGGTCCCTGGTTTCTTCCTGCATATCAGTACATTGTTACTACTTCGCGCTTTACATATGTTATCGGTTTACTTCTTGAGTCCTAGACCGGACTTGGTAGCACGTATGCAGTGAATCATGGCGTGTCATTGCAGTCGCCGTGTCCCTCCACGTATAGCAGCACGTGCCTGACGCGTCGCGTAGCCTGGAGCGTGTTTTCGATGGCCATGCGCTGAGCCGGCATGGCACAACAATCTCTTGCACGACTCGTCCCGTCCTTCAGCCAACTCCTCGTCGCGTCGACTGCCCTGCGTGTTGCTCTCATTTTATACAGTGAATGGCATGATGCACATTCCGTCGTCAAGTTCACCGACGTCGACTATCGCGTCTTCAGTGACGCAGCGCGTTTCCTGCTCCAGCCGTCAGAGGGCAACCGTGCGCAGGGGCCATTAGGAAATTTACTGGGAATCGGCGAGTGAGTTGAGTCTGGAATGTCCCTGTGGCGCGTATGCTCACCCGTTGTGCTCAGCCCATACACACGAGCCACTTATCGTTACACCCCCCTCCTCGCCGTGCTGTTGGCCCCGAACGAATGGCTACTCCCGTCATTTGGGAAATATCTGTTTGCAGCAGCGGATATCCTGGCAGGGGTGCTGATGTACCAGCTCCTCGTCTTGGTGATACTGCCTACGCCTTCCGATGGGAAAACGGATCCTTCGCGAAGACAAGACGATGACGGGAAAATCGGTCAGGGAAGTGGGTGGACCAAGGAGAGCTATGCGACCGCGCTCGTTGCATCTCACCTGCTAAGCCCACTCGTCTTCACCATCTCGACTCGCGGCTCGTCTGAGTCCGTTCTCTCACTATTCGTGCTCTCTACGCTCTACTGTGCGCTCAAGGGCAAGTGGGGTGCTGCTGCTGTACTCCTGGGCCTGAGTACCCACTGGAAGATCTATCCATTCATCTATGGTATCGCATGTCTCGGCGTCATTGGCAGACAAGGAGGCCAGAGATGCGGGAGCGGAAGCTGGCTAGGGATACTGGTGAACGCGCGGACGCTAAGATTCACTGCTATAAGCTTGGTGACCTTCGCGGGCCTTGGAGCCCTGATGTATGCTATGTGAGTTTCATCACTTGGGTACGTCGATGGTCTGGCTCATTCGCGACATTGCTAGCTGGGGCTATCCTTTCCTCTATGAATCTTACCTTTACCACCTCCACCGACTCGATCACCGCCACAACTTCTCACCCTACTTCTACCTCATTTACCTCACATATACCTCGTCCTCAACAAGTCAGCCCCTCGACATGTCGCTCTGGAGACGGCTTCTGCGCTCGCCTCTGACAAGTTTCGTGCCGCAAATGGCACTGTCGCTGGGCGCCGGGCTGCTGTTCGGAAGGCGGCGTGAAGACCTCGTCTTCGCATGGTTCGTACAGACTGTCGCGTTCGTTATGTTCAACAAAGTGTGCACCTCCCAGGTCAGTCCGCCTCAGGAAGTCCTACCTATGCTGCACTGAAACGAACCTTAACCTTGCTAGTACTTCCTTTGGTACACGCTGTTCCTCCCGCTCCTCATACCAAGGCTGCAAATGTCTGGGAGGCAGTTGCTCGCGTATATCGCGGTATGGGTTGGAACGCAAGCCCTATGGCTGAGCGAGGCCTACAAGCTGGAGTTCCTGGGCCAGGACGTCTTCTTCGGACTCTGGCTCCGGAGCTTGGTGTACGTGGTAGGGAACTGCTGGGTACTCGCCGGCATAATGAGATGCTACACGCGGTGATAGCCTGTTCGCGAACACTGCGGAAGCGTTGGTGTCTATTGTACAGGATGGTCTAGCGTACATGCAGGCATATATATAATACCTCAAGTGTCATGATACCGTATAGGAAGCTTGGCCAGGTTTCCTGCTACGTGTCCCCTCCGATGTGAGGAGCGGTGCGCTTTCGTCGGTTTCCCTCGCCTGCTCTGAGTCCGAGCCGGCCCCTCCCTCGACGTCGGTGCCACTGCCAGAGGTGTCGGGGGTATGATGATGCTGCAGCCGGATCGGCGCGAGCGTGATGAAGGAGAGCACGAGCGCCGCGACGGTCACGACGAAGATCGACTTCGGCGCGGTCTTGACCGTGCGCATGTACGTCATGCCGAAGATGAACGGCCCCAGGACCAGCGAGCTGCCCGCCCCAATGAGCGCTCCCTGATGACATCGCGACTAGCACAGCAGGGAACGCACCAGATCGTCTGCACGACGCCGAGCGCGCCGAACAGCTTCCCGAGCTCCTTCCCACCCTGCTGCGTGTACACCGCGGACGCGACGGTGTTGATCGCGGGCGTGAAGGCGATGCCGAGCGTGCTGACGACGGCGAAGGCGGTGAAGAGGGCCCCGGTTGACGCAAGGGCCATGAAGACGTAGGCGATGGCCTCGATGACGAGTGATCCCCGCGCGACCGCTAGGTCGATCGCCGCTGTGGGTTGTTGTCGGCCTGAGGTCAGTCGTTGCAGGAACTCCATCAGGACTGCATGGCGAACGGTGTCAGAAACCGCTGGCGAGAAGGGTAATAGACACGTACACGGGAGCAGGACCATGAGGTATATTGCGCGTGCGGTGCCGAGAGCACTCGTGTAGTAGCCCAGCTGTATGCCAAGTCAACAGCCGTTGTGGAGGTAACACCTAGTATCGCTTACCTGCTTTGACGTCCATCCAAACGTCAGCGACATGTACTGATACTCATACGTGATGTCACCCTGCCGTTCCATTAGCGCACAGGCTCGCGTCATACACAATGAATGGTCGTACCTTCAAAGAGATCATGCTCCCATAGCCTGCAGCAAGCAAGAAAAGGCTCCAATTTCTCCTCTTATTACCCTCTGGCGTGGCAATCGTCACGGGCAGCAACAGTGAAAGCGGCCTTAAAAATCCCAGCGCGCTCAACAGCCACGCAGAGAGACCACCCTCCGCTCTCTCCTCCTTAAGCCGCTTGCCCTCCTCATGATGCGCTCTGCGGAATTCATCCCTTTGCGCAACTGACAGCGACTCCGGGATGATGAACAGCGCTGCCAGGACGTACAACCCGTGGATGAGCGTGGAGAAGTAGAAGACGGAGAGCGTCGAGCCTGTCCAGGTGATGATGAGGGAACCGAGGGTGGGCCCGATGCTGTAGCCAACGAAGACGAGGCCAACTGTGAGGGAGAAGTACCGAGACCTACGTGAACCATTAGCTAAGGTCCCGTAGTACGCTGTGAGTGTTACGTACCGCGTCGTGAGATCCGTGCAGTCGGCAATGTACGCATTCAGAGTAGAGCCGACGGTGTTCACACCGCCGAGTATGCCTGCAAGTATTGGGGCGACGAGGAGGGCCCAATACCCGCCGGGTATGAGATTCGAGAAAGTGCACACGAGCAGGATCCCGAGCGCGTCGATCATTTGGCCTGTCATGGCGATGGCGATTATCCGCGTGCGGCCACGGCGGTCAGACATCTACGTGCAGTCATTACTGTCAGTACGCTCTGACCGGTCCTGCGAGGCAAGAGGCTGCGAACGTACAGAACCCCACCACGCAGTGGTCAGACACCCAAGAACGCCCGTAGAAATGCTCATAGCAGTGGCTAGCTGCGCTACAGCAGCCTGGACGTCCGGGTCGGATGAGCAGAACTTCCATCTATCTGAGCCTCCGGCGAGAGACAGGACGGAGGGCAGGAAGCGTCCTATGGCTCCGCCGACGGACGTGTCGGGCTTGTACGCGTCGCATGCGAGTTGGATGTAGATCTCGACGCGCGGTGCTTGTGTCGAGGCGCGTGCGATGGTTAGAATCGGGGTGACGAACAGTATCCTAACAATACATTAGAATATCCGTGGGGTCGCAGCTGTAGTGTAGAGCGACTCACCACCAAGCCGACGGCGTCCTCCACCATGGCTTCGCCTCGGCTACCACCGCTGCATTGCCATCGTCTCCACTCGGTTCGGTGTCGTTGTCGTTGACCTCACATGAGCCCCGTGCATCATGCCTGTGCGGGAGGATCGCGTCCGCATCCTCCGGATGGATCAACACCTCTGCCTCGACCTCCGGCGCAGGCGGAAAGGGGTGGGAGGCGGCGGAGGGGCTACGTGCCCGCGAAGGACTCTTGAGTCGCGCCTCGATTGACCCCGACATGGCTGAGGAGTCTAGCTGCGGGTTCCAGCAGCAGGCTGTGGTTAGCGGGAAGAGGACGGCTGTGAGAGATAGTGACTCTGAGATAGGCGGTAGCGTGCTCGCTCATCCTGAGCGCGTAATCAAGGCCCATTCCCGGCCAGGACTCGTCCACGATTCGGATGATGCATGCACGGACCAGCCGCCTTGAAGAGAGATGTGGGTGGTCAAACGTATGCCCTGGGCCATGAAAGGAAAACACTCTGTATGGACGGTCAACGTAAGTAGAGCACGGCGTCGAGGCGGGGACGATGTTCGGGCATCATTCGGGCATCATCCTCGCCCGCTGATTTGTCGAGCACTGCGCCAAGGTGATCGGATCTCACTTCATAAACCCCTCCCGATCCGATCTCGCTGGCTACTGCAGTGCTCCGTACTACGATATACCCTCTACCTCGTCCTCGATCCCGCCACACACAGCCATGGTAGGCATTGAATTTGGCCCCGTTACGCATGCCTAGGATGGTGCATAATACGGCTCGCGATCGCAGTCCCACACCGTCGACATCCCGCAAGAGCTCAAGGCCTCCCTGCGCAAGTTCCGGTTCGCGCGACGCAATGCAGGGAGCGCGGCACTCGTCATCAAGATCAACAAGCAGAAGCTCATCATGGAGGAGGTAGAGCAGTTCGATAGCATCAGCATCGAGGATCTTGCAGAAGGTACGTATCCCGCGTGCTGCATGCTACATTCCTGAATGTTGATGCTCCTGCGGATCGGGTTCGACCTTGCAGAGTTGCCGGAGAACGCGCCGCGATATGTCCTGCTGTCGCACGAGCTGAATCACGATGACGGCCGAAAGTCTTTCCCGCTTGTACTCGTCAACTGGGCGCCGAGATCAAGCGAGATGAGCTTGTTGACGTTGCATGCCAGTGCGTTCATCGACTTCCAGAACACGGTGAGTATCACACGGCATCAACTAAAGACTGCATTGGCTCATCCTGTATGCACGGTTACATAGGCGGATGTGAGCAAGGTCATCGAGATACGGGACGGTGCAGAAGGCTTGACGGAGGAGTCGATGAACCAGAAGCTGCTTCATGGGTGATAGGCCTGCATCCGTCCGAGTCGTGACTACAGCTCTGCGACGCCTGTAAGTTGGCAATTCGAAGAAGACACCACAATTGTAACATCATGATGTACTCTATCGAGTTCACCGTCTGCCTCGTAGCAACCGCTGGCATTGCTGGGTATTGCTCAAAGTGATCCGGCATTGGTCAAATCCGGCCCGTCGTGAGTATGAAGGTGACCCATGAGTTGCATCGCGATCGCTGAACTATCGCTGGGGCCCCCCTAGATTGCATTTCCACACTACAGAGTTTTGCAAATGCATACAGTTTCATATACAAGCATAGTTCTGTCACGGCCAGTGTCGCAACGATGCCACATTTGAGTTTAGAACCCTTGGCCATCGCTGCAATGCTGTCTTGGATGCTCCAACATTTGTCGTGCAGCCGACAGCATAATGGGGTGACGGGCCCTCTCGGGAGGGAACTAGTCGATGACAGTCCCTGCGCAGGCCTTCTCGTGGCCCCGAGAGGTTTAGTACCCTGCAAAGGCGAAACAAACATGCGCTGAAAGGGCATCTCTGGCACATCACCGAGAGCCCAAGACCGCGAAAAAAGAACCAAATCGCGGTCATAAACAGAGACTCCCCACGTACCGACGGCTGTATGAGACACCCGAAGTGACCTGCTAGGTACTGTGCTAGAGAGCATCAACGAGTAAAGTAAACAAAGCGAAAATACGTCGCTGGAAGAAAAATGAGCTCGAAGAGGACAGCGCAGCAGGGACACTACCTAGGAAAGGGACGTAGACGGCCACAGAACCACCTAGCGGGGCACAACGTAGCAAACAGAACTGCGACACCCAACGAAACAAGCCACTCCGCTACCAGCCAGAGAGGGCAGAGACCCACAGGAAAAACGAGACGACGACAGCGAGCTCGAGCTCCAGCACGATGGCGCCGGGGCTGTCCGGAAGAGGAAAGCCCGGAGCCAGCCCGGTACGGTTGCCCGCTAGTCCGAGGTTAAACGCCTCGCGCCACCGGCCTCCGCCACATCGCGTCCGGCGACGACCTCCAGATT